>MQUG01004373.1:0-18165 GCA_007213375.1 Steinernema feltiae | reverse complement strand
CGCAATCACCACGATGCAACCGAACGCGCCACCGTCCGGCCCGATTCAATTCGCGTTCCGAATCCCCCGCAGGCGAACGAGGAGCTCCAGAAACGCCTCCAGTCGCTCGATCAAGCGGAGCAGCGAATCCACGAGGTGCTCAGCAGCGCGCAACACATTTTCCGCAAACTCGCAAAGGACGGACAGGCTAGTTTACTGTTGGGATGCTGCTTGAGGTTACGGTAGTTTGCAGGTTACGAAGAAAAAGACCGACGAGTCGTGACGACGTTCAAGAAGAATCTCGTCTTCATCGAAGCGGCGATGTCCACGCAACTGAGCTACCTCGAGCGCGTCTGCTCGGCCGCCAACCACCAGGGATCCGCGTTGATCTCCCAGGAGAACGCGCGCTCCTCGGTCGACGTCAATCGGATGCTCGTCGACGATCTGCAGCGGATCAGAGAGAAATACTGCGGCGAGGAAGCGGCGGAAGCGGTCGATGTGAAGCAGGAGCCGCCAGACGAAGACGTCATTCCGATCGATGATTTTAATTTGTGAATCTCTTGATTGCGTGCTGCCTGAAGCCGAATGAATTTTGAAGTTGGCCTTCGGCACCTCGCGGCCGCAACCTCGCACCACCGAGTCACCGGAGCTCGCGAGCGCGATCGACTTTGACTGCAGCGACGCCGTCGGCTCGTCGCCGATCGCAGAGACGAGATTCCCGTCGGCCAGTTCGGGACGCCACGCCTCCGAGGGTTCCGGGTGGATGAACCGATTGCCGCGGGCCGGATTCACAGCGGAGCTCGCGGAACACTGGCTCGTCGTGCAGTTCATCGCCATTGGGGCTGCGACGCCTCCGCGCTCCCGCGTCGCTTCAAGCAGATCGTCGCCGAAGCGCTGTAGGCTGCGGCGAACAGGAGCGAGCCGATCAATTATATAGAGCATCCTGAAGCGGCGAAGTAGCGGATGCGGAGGTGGGAGGACTCACTCACTGTTCGGGGAGATTGAAACTCGACATCGATGTTGTAGCTGAAGACGTCTTCTCGAAGAATCTGCGCGACTTTCGACCGCTTCGTGCAATTGAGAATCACGGTATCTGCGCTGTGCGCGCGCGAGCTGCTTCTCAGACTGTCTGTTGCGTGGTCTACCGCCTTGGTCGTTCGCTCAAGCCAGTCCTTCTCTCCCTTCGAGCAGCAACGGTTGTGCGAGCGGTTCACTTCCATTTCGTTCACCGTCATCGTGGTGCGCACACTTCTCGCAGCAGTTTTCAAGTGCTAAGAAAGCGGAAATGACACAAGATAGGGCAAAGAAGCGACCGTATCTGTATCACTGTATCTGCGCTGTGCGCGCGCGCGAGCTGATTCTCAGACTGTCTGTTACGTGGTCTGCCGTGAGCGAAATCGAGCACTACAGATTCCTCAGAGCGATGGGCTTCTCACAACCCTACCCCGGATGATCCTTCTTTACTTCCACGGCAACAACAATAGTAACGTAACAGCAAAACAACGATAACAGGTGGTAACAACAACAACAACAACAAACAGTGACTAGTAATCCTAACTAAAGAAATAAATCGAATCGCGAACACTTTCAATGTCCAAATCGCCGGCTTTGAATTCTGGAGAGAACACCTTCACCGTACGCTCGTAATCGGCTTCAAGAAGATGGAGACGAACGTCGGTCGGAAGATACGTCTTTTTCATAACCTAAAAATACTGTATAAGCTGCCACAAAAATCAACAGTAACCCACCTCGGACATTTGCTCGACAATGGGCTCCTTGTAGAGCGAGATGAACTGGTCGCGGCAGATTTCGTTCATCTCGTTCACGGTACCTCAGTGCGTCCAATAGCAGTCGTGCACGGCGGCAAACGTGATTCCTTTCCTGCGGCAGTTGAGCGCCGTGAGCATCATGTGCGTTGAGTCGAGTGAGTGCACGACACGTCCTCTAAAATCCATATTGTGAGGGAAGAATAGGACGTAGTCCTTGAAGTGATCGGCCAACACGAGTCGGTACATCAACCAACACCACATGGAATTCTGCTCGTCTCGTGACTTGATCGCTTCATGCTTCTCCTTTGCGTAAGCTCGCCATGCGTTTGGATCTATATTCTCCTTTCGAACACCGGAACCAAAGCGTTCGATAAAATCGGGAATTTTCACGGCGTCACCACAAAGCGGAATGCCCACTGTTGAGAGAAACATTTGATTCTTCGTGTCACCACTCATCGCAAAAGCCTCTTGAAGAGTCCTCAGCATCTTCTTGTTCACCCTCCACGGCGTCGAACCAAGATCGTTCAAAGCATCAAAAACTGGTCTTGCTTGAGATCTGTAGAGGCTAATGATTGAAAGAAATACCATAATCTACGACCAACCGGGTCTTTAACCGTAATTTCAATTGTTCATTCAAATCAACATTCTTGTATTCGTCCGCCTCACGCAAAACGTTTTCTCCCTTCGTGTATTGTGGACCGCCACTGCCACCATCTGCCAAGGCCTCGGCGGCACTTTCAGCGGAAGCTCATTGCATGGAAACCTCAAGTACTCAAACTCGTGTTCCTCGAGCACTTGCAACATATTGGTATTGATCTTCAACATCTTGCTGAGATTAACGCGGTGCTCTTCGTCTAGAAGTTTACTTTCCTCTTCGGCTAAGACGTCATGGAATGAAAAAGCTGGCACGGACTCAATTTTCTCGACTCGACCCGGGTTGAGTCGAGTCGACGTGCGTTCCATTGGAAACTTGCACGACTCTATCACGCATGCTTGCAGGAACGCTCCGAGCTAAACGACGAAGTTACAAAATGCACATATATATCGGCTCTTACAGCTTTCCGAGTGGTAAAGTCGGCTTCGGCAAATGGAAAGTCGAATTCCGGCCTAACATTCACTTCTTCCGCACAACGACTCCACCATTCGCGCGCCGTGTAGTTCCGCGCGACCTCGTCATTGAGGAAGTAGTCGATGTATTTCTCGTACCGGGCCAACTCGCGTTTGTTCGTAACAATGCCCAGATCGTAGAATGGATTCCCGTAGGTACTCATCTTGGCTAACAGGAGTATTCAGATTTGCGACGATTCGGAGGTTCTGGTCGTAGTTGAATCGATTCTTTTCGGGGAACACGCTCCGTGTAGGAGCTACATCTTCAGAAACTTCGCCCAGTTTAGTCAAAACTACCTTCCAATCGTTCTCGTCAAAGTACATTCGATTTTGCTTCACACGATCTGGCTAGAAAAATCAATTGAAGCTATTTGCACAATTTGCAAAGAGTTACCTTCATCCTCAGAGCTTTCGCCATTTGCATAAACTTGGATCTGACACCTTCCAACGCTTCGTCAGTGTCTTTGCGACTTTCGCTTGTTGGCCGCTGGAGGCGGCACTGTTCCATGGCGTCCAGAAGGAGAACTACGGCAAAGCGTGTGTCATACTCAACAAAGCTAAGCTTCACTATCAAATTCGAGCTATTCAAGAACAGAGCGAGCATCGCGTGAATTCGGGTCGCACTGACGCAAAGCTTGCTGGACGGACAATAGGCACATCGTAATAAGCTGAAAAACTAGGGAAATATATGGAAACAAGAGAGTGGATCAAATACCTCATCGCTGATTGCATTTACGGAGTGCTTCTTTTGGTTTTCGCGGACGCGACAGACG
Source organism: Steinernema feltiae (assembly GCA_007213375.1). Classification (NCBI taxonomy): domain Eukaryota; kingdom Metazoa; phylum Nematoda; class Chromadorea; order Rhabditida; family Steinernematidae; genus Steinernema; species Steinernema feltiae. The sequence continues at coordinate 14,537 of MQUG01004373.1, read as the reverse complement.
AACGCGAGCAAAGAAATGTAATCCTTTCGGTTGGCCATCCTAAAAACACCCAAAAAATCACGTTTCCACCAGATCCCACAGACTAACTTGAGTTTCCGCATGTCTTTTGTTCATAGTCGCCTTCACTTTCAATTGTTCCTCGTGGAAACTGCGGTGAAGCTTGGCGGTCATGTGCTTCTCAAATTTCTTCAAATCATCTCTTGTCGGATAGACTCTATCTTCCGTTTTCTTCTTCGTCGAAGCCTTTTTCGGTACCACCGTAGCCGCTGCTGTTGAGGAACATGCTGAAAGCGAGCGGCGGTAGAACGGGAAATCTGCACGAGCACTCCTCACCTCTGCAATGGAATATAAGCTGCGCGGTCTGTGGAACGATTCCGCGCTTCATTTGATTCAATAGAAGACAGATTCACAGAATGCAGATCGTCGAAATCGACTTCTGTTGTTGCATCAGTTGTGATCAGAAGTGCGAGATTTCCCCGAGGTTCTACCAGGACAACTGTACTGTTTGTTTGCAAAGTTGAGAACGGTAATCTAGGTGCTGTTGGTCTTTTCTCTGTTTCAAAGCATGTCGAAGAGAAGAATGAGACAGCGCATGCCAACGCTAATACGTCCAGACATGGCCCAAACGAGACAGTTCACAAAGAGCATTCTGTAAATGCGAGATTTGCAAAATCGCAAATTGCACATATTCTGCGTGTTGTCGCGATTGTTGGATACTGTCGCGCGCGAGAGCGAGGCGCTCAAACGGTGTTTGTTAATTTTGCTCGTTTTCTTACGTTTTGATACAAGCGCAACCGTCGAGCTACGAGTTTTTCTTCGGGTCGTGACAGATCTATTTCTTTTCATCATTCCACAACGATTTGACAACCTTTTTTTTAGGTTTATTTAGAGCCCAAATGTCTAACTTTGATAACGCAGGTCTCTAGTACCAGGTTTGTTGCTTATTGCTCCCTCTTTCATCGTTCCCTTGTCGTTTGCATTTCTAGGAGCGCTTCTATGCGAACGATGCCATGCCCGATGAGGGCCAGGAATTGGTCGCCGATTACAAGCAGTCGATTCTATCGTTCAAGAAGTTCCTCAACGAGTACAATCGCGAGGGACTCGGCCTCTACTATCGGTTCGTACGCTTCACTTAAATTCATTGCTGACATTTGCGATTTCAGTGAGCAGTTGAAACGTAACTACAATTTGAAGCACTACTACATCGACTTTAATCTCAACGATTTGAAGACTTTCGATGAGGACCTTTCCAACAAACTGCGTCACCAACCTACACGTTTTCTCCCTGCGGTAACTCAGAGAAGCAGCGATTGGAAGTTTATTTCATTGATTTAGTTCGAAGAAGCAGCGAAACAGAGTGCCGATGAGATAACACGTCCTCGTCCCAAGGACGAAGAGACGATGATGGACATTCAAGTGTTGATGAACGTCGACGAGTATCCCACCACGATCCGTCAGATGAAAGCCACCCAAATTTCACAAATTGTGCGCTTTTCCCTCTGCCTAGAACTTGTGCAGCAAATCAAGTTAACCAGCTCCAAAGATGTCCTATTGATCCATACCACATTATGCCCGACAAGTGTGTCTGTGTTGACTACCAGACCCTTAAGCTCCACGAGAACACGGAAGACGTCCCTCACGGTGAAATGCCTCGTCATCTGCAACTGAATGCAGATCGTTACCTCACTGATCGCGTCGCTCCTGGAAATCGCGTTACGATCGTCGGTGTCTTGTCGATTGACAAGCGAAGAAGCAGAAGGGACAAAGCCAAGACCGGACCATGCAAGGCACTCGTGTCTCCTACATGCGTGTTTTGGGAATCAACGTCGAAACCTCCGGAGTTGGCCGCGCTGACCAGCTGAATATGACCGCCGAATAGGAACGCGAATTCCGCGAATTTGCCAAACGTCCCGATGTCTACGAAACAATTGCTAAGAGTATAGCTCCATCTATCTATGGATCCGAGGACATTAAGAAGTCCATTGCTTGCTTGCTGTTTGGCGGTTTCCGTAAGAGGTAGCTTGCTTTGTTTTCAGTTCAAGTTTGAATTTTCCTTTTAGATTACCTGACGGATTGACTAGTCGTGGTGACATCAACGTTCTTCTTCTCGGTGACCCCGGTACAGCAAAGTCGCAGCTGCTTAAATGCGTTGAACGCGTAGGAACGATCGCTGTTTACACTTCCGGTAAGGGCAGTAGTGCAGCTGGTCTTTCGGCTTCCGTTAACCGAGATCCACAAACGGTAAGGACATCGTTCATTTAGGGAATTTATGATTTTTTTGTTTTTAGAGAAACTTTATTATGGAAGGCGGTGTGCGCGAAGACGATCGTGTGGCCATTCACGAAGCTATGGAACAACAAACGATTAGTATCGCCAAAGCCGGCATTACCACGACGCTAAATTCGCGTTGTTCGGTTTTGGCCGCTGGCTGCCAACTCCGTTTACGGTCGCTGGGACGACGGTAAGGGAGACGAGAACATCGACTTTATGCCCACGATCCTGTCTCGTTTCGACATGATCTACATCGTCAAGGACACACACGACGTAGTTCGCGATACTGTAAGACCAAATGCTTTACCTTTTTGAGTTTATCTTTGATTGTCTAGACACTAGCTAATCACGTTATTGCCGTTCACAAGAACTCGGGAAAACAGGTGAGCGAGGAGCAAGAAGGCGAGATGTCTCTTGAACTTCTGAAGAAGTACATCTCTTTCGCTCGTGCAACTTGCGCTCCTCGTATGTCGCGCGAAGCTGCCGAAAAACTTCAGTACAACTATGTCCGCATGCGCAATCCTCCTGTCGATCCTAACACCATCCAAAGTAAGCTAACCTTTTAACTGACCTAGTTACAAATGAGTTTCTTCATTACAGAGGGCAAGCAAAAGAAGTCGTCGATTCCTATCACTGTCCGTCAGCTTGAAGCCGTTGTTCGTATGAGTGAAGCTTTGGCCAAGATGGAGCTTCAGCCGTTTGCCACGGAGAAACACGTCGATGAAGCTCTCCGTCTCTTCCGTGTTTCCACCCTCGAAGCCGCTGCGAGCGGTAGTCTCGCTGGAGTTGAGGGCTTCACCACTGCTGAAGAACATGAAGCATTCTCGCGCACCGAGCGGCAGCTGAAGAAGCGCTTCGCCATCGGAAGCCACGTGTCCGAGTTCCTGATTGTGCAAGACTTTGTTCGTCAGAGCTACTCCGAACTAGTCGTGAAACGTGTCATCAATTCGTGCATTCGTCGTGGAGACTTCCAGCACCGCATGCAGCGCAAAATGCTGTACCGTGTGCGTTGATTGTGATTTGCTTTCAAGATTTGCATATTTTAATTTGTCTCATTTTGATTTCGTAATGATAATGACTCTGATCTGTGCGCACTTTGAGTTGGTCGGGAAGCACTTTTTGGTCCCTTTTTGTGCTCATTTCATGTTTACGATCACGGACACGCGGCACGTTATCTTTGTTAAACAAAGAGGGCAGGGAAAGCGAGTTTTCGCCAGTTGTGCACGAGTTGTTGTGCGGCTGATCGACCTCGCAATAGCAAGCTCTCGCCGCACATTGCGCGTTGAAATGTTCCTGCAAGTGTTTGTGGCCTTGTGGATCCTCTTCCTCTACTACCACTTCCACTGGAAGCGTCGGGGACTTCCGCCCTGCCCGATGCCGCTGCCCTTCATTGGCAACATTCATCAGTTCGACCTCACGAACACCGACAAACAACTTTTGGAGTATCGCAACCGGTACGGGAAGCTCTTCACTCTTTGGCTTCCCGATCCGTACGTCTTCTTCGGCGATTGCGAGGTTACTTATTGTTAGAGCTTCTTTGAGGGTTGCACGTTGCAGAGAGCGGTTTAGATGATGAAGAACTACTTCAAACGAGAGGAATTCTCCGGAAGACCGCATTTGGAGCTGGTGGATTTGTTCATCGGAGGGAATTACGGCTCCTCAACGAAAACTCGTGTTGGAAGAGTCAACGACGCTTCATTGCAGGAGGTCGATCGTCACAAGAAGACGATCAACTACGATGAGCCTCCGATTTTTGAAGCCACAACGAGTGCTCTCCAATGCGTATCTGCTCCAAAATAATCCGAAATTCCATCGCAATCCATGCATTTTGATTTCTGGCGATTTTCTCAAATTTTCCTTGCTTTCGATATCTGGCGATTTAGTGAGTTAGAGCCGCGTCTGGTGTGGCAATCCCGGAGAGGCGCCCCGGTTGAGATGCGACGTGGACTCGCCGTCTTGGCTTCGTCCTCGTGGAAGCGTACGCGTCTCGCGCTTTCCGTTGCCTCGTTCTGCTCGCGGTTGATTGCCGCAACGCCCGGGTCAAGCTCCATTTCCGGTATTCTTTTCCTTTGTGCGCTCGATGATTCACAACCGCTGATTTCTTCGCATTCGCGCTGCTCTGTTCTCTATTTATTCGCTTTTCAGACCCACAATGTGTGCTTTACAAGTCACGATCAACTCCGACGTGCCTCGCCTCCCCGATTCGTCGTGGTCTGCGCTGAACAGCATACGAAGGCTTCTGTTGGTAAGTTCCGAGGTCGACATTCGAGATAGACCATGGAAGGCGATCTCATAGAAGGAGCCGAAGACCGCCGTTCGCCAAGTAATACTCATAGACCACATGACTGCCCAAAATCAATCACCGCGCCTTCAGTGCGCTGGCGGCACGTTTCCTCCGTCGGCAAATCGACAACGCGCGCCTGCGTCAATCGCGCTACCGATTCCGAACTCCGATCGGCGGTCGCCGCAGCCGGCACCTCAACCGGTGTCGCGGCGACACGTCGCGCCTCAGCCAGGAGCTTGACCTGGGCGTTGCGGCAATCAACCGCGAGCAGAACGAGGAGACGAAAAGCGCGAGACGCGTACGCTTCCACGAGGACGAAGCCAAGACGGCGCGTCCACGTCGCATCTCATTCTTCGCCATTTCAGGGCATTCACGTGAATTCGCGGAACGCCTCTCAGCAATTGCTCCACCAGGCGCGGCTCTAACTCAATTCCATATAATCAGGGGATGAGCGATCGCGATGCAAAGAACCAAATCTTTATTAACAAAAACAAAATTAAAGCAGAACGACGCATGACAGTAACGCATGACATCAGTCAATTCTTCGCTTCCTTCGTCCGCAAATGGCGGAGGCTCTGGAAAAACATCCAAATCGCACCTGGAGCGGCAACTCCGATGCCGAGAACGAAGTCGTCGGCCAAGTTGTGTTTGAGCGTTTGCTTCGCCTCCGCACCGATCATCGTAACAAAGCGTCGGATTGCCGGCGTGACGGAGGAGACGGCAGCGAGGCAGTTGTTCCCGCAAGTCCGCAGGAACGCGAGTTGGTCTCTCTTCGCTCTGTTCTTCCGCAGATCGAATCTGAGCGGATAGAGGCAGCAAACAAGTTTTGAGTGAACAGAATCAACGCGAACAGGCCCGTAGAATCGTGAATCGCACGAATGTTCGTAAGTATTGTCGCCTTCGAACCACATGAATCCATCGAGAATGCGAAGCGTCTTGCCGTTCCACTCGAAATCGCAAAAAAACGCACCTGCATCTAACGGAGTCGCAGCATTTCCATGTTGCCGCCACGCGTTCGCTGAAGTCGAGGGAACCGCGTCCATTCTGAGAGTGAATCCCTGATCGGATGACTTGTTTTTAGTCCAACGCGAGAACTAGAAGCGACGCGATCAGCGTCAGTTCGTGAACCGTCGCTGCGGTCGCTGCGAGACGCTGGTCGGCTGGGTTCCAGCGAACAATTAGGAGCTTCAGCTTAAGATTGGCGGAGAGGCGCCACACATGCGCGAACGATCAGTGGCGACCGGCGACCGCCGATCGGAGTTGACGCACACGTAATCCAAAGGTCCGGGGCGATCCACATGCAGCGAGGCAGATGGCATTGTGTGTGTGTGTGTGTGTGTGTGTAAAATCTGCGATGAGGCACGATGTAGGTGGATTTCCCTCCCCTGCTATTTCGCGGGGTTCGTTGAAACTTGAGAAATTGAGAGATTGAGAATGCATCAGCACTTTGGCACAAGAAAATGTGGCGAACGAGGAGCACTGCGCGAAACAACGTTGCTTCCTTTGCTGGGGCTTGGCGCTGGCGAAGCACTGTACTGCGTGGATCACGGGATGCACTGCGGGATGGCTGGGACAATGCAGGCGCTTCGGTGAATAGTGATGTTCATCACAGGGAGGGATTGCTGGCTCTGGCTGGGACAGCGTGGATAACGGGAAGAACTGTTGACGATGCGTTTGCATGGTCATCGGTGCTTCGACGAGATAGCGCTTTTGGTGGGGGAAGGACAGCTGGCGCAGGGTTGCATGGCGGACGCCGCTTGCTTTGAGCTTCTTTGTGGAGTCTTGCGGTGAAAGGGAGCACTGCGCGCTTCGGTTGGATTTACAGCTGCTTTAAGCGACAACTGGGGCAATGACCGGTGCTTCGCTGGGGTAGGCTGTTAACGTGGAAGCTTTGTTGACTGCTGGGGGAAAGAGGAAAAAGGAGTTTGCTTTATGCATGAAGCTTAAAAGCAAACTAGACGCTAAGACCCCGCGGAGCGGGGTCGTGCGGCTAGTCCAAATCTAAATCTTTATTAACCAAATCAAACACATCAATTGTCCGCTTCCTTCTTCCGCAGATCGAGTTTGAGCGGATAGAGGCAGCAAACAAGTTTCGCCTGAACGGAATCGACGCGCACAGGTCCGTAGCATCATGAATCGCACGAATTTTTGTGGTCGCCTTCGGCCCACATGAATCCTTCAGGAACGCGAAACGTTTTGCCGTTCCGCAGGGTCCGCATCGCAGGGTCCGAGTGCGATCAAACGCTTTAGCACACGCTTACCTTTCGGATTGAGAAATCCGAGAATCTGGCCAACTTGAAGCTCTTCTTTTGTGGTTTTTTTTTAAGAAAGTTGACGCTGACTGATGACAGAGTCGGTTCCATGCTTGCGCCTGTAGAAATGGATAACTTGTACTTGGGATTGACTGTGTTGTCAAACCAAAGGTAAACTTGGTGGAGCAGGGTGCATTTAACTTGAAAACACTCTTCAACAAAGAAGCTAGCCACATGGAGGCTCTAGAAAACATCCAAATCGCACCTACAGCGGCAACTCCGATGCCCGCGGTGAGACCCGCGCCGAGGACGACGCTCAGCAAGCTTTCTTTGAGCTTTGCCTCCGCACCGATCATCATAACGAAGCGTCGGATTGCTGCCGTCACGGAGGGCGCAACCGAGCGAGAGGAGACGACGGCGAGGCAGTCGCTGCCGCAAGTCCGCAGGAACGCGAGTTGGTCAAGAAGGGAGGTCATTGTGGAGTGATGAAGCTGACGTGAAAGTCACCCTTAAATAGGAAACAGAGGCATTGCTTCCCATCTAAAGCAATGCGAGCAAACAGGAAGCTGATGCGCGGACAGAAATTCGACTGGAAAACAGTGTAAACTTTGGATTTGCAATGTGGACATGATGGGCTCTTATTTGTGGTGTTGAAATGCAATTTTCAAAATCTTGATGCTGCGTCAAACCTTACAGTCGCGGGCATAATTGTCGCTTCTTACACATTCACACCCTACAGGCTGTCCATTAGTAACAAATTAGGTCCTTGCGGATGCGTGTGATGAGTCGCAAGAGAGAGAACAAGAGTTTATTATGTTACGGCACAATAGTGCGGATGATAAACAAGTCGTCGTGGTCGACGGGCCGGCCCATCATCAGCGTTGTCGTCTGGTTAAGTCGCCTCGGGCGTTGCCTGAATGATAACGATTATCACCGTGTGTCATTAAGCGCTATCACGCCGCTTGTAGCTGCAGCTTCCGTGAGAGAGTGCCATCTTAACGAATGCTGACTCAGTTCGAGAGCTTATCAGCCATTTGGTGTTTGATGTCGACCCATCCGATCTAGCGATCAAGGACGGATTACACATTAGTGCCGGCCCAAGCATGGAACCGACTCTGCCATCATTCAGATTTGCGGAAGAAGGAAGCGAAGAATTGACTGATGTCATGCGTTACTGTCGCTGACTGATGTCTCGTCCTAAATGTCCTAAACCCGCGATTTGGCTAATCATTACACAGGTGGAATCGGAGTCGACGCGCACGTAATCCGCATGTCGGGAACGTTCCGCATGCATCAGGCGCCTCGCCTGGATGCTTTTTCGAGGCGCGACGAGTCGCCGCGGCCCCGGTTGAGGTGCCGGCAGAGTTAAAAGTCGACGCGCACATCGGGTGAGGGAGAGAGAATACAGGTGCTTTCACCTAGGAAGCGGGCAGAACGACTCAATTCTCAGTCCCTTGCAGCATTGCTTTCTGTGCAAAGCGATGCCACAACATCCCATATAAGGGTGACTTTCACGGCAGCTTCATCACTCCACAATGACCTCCCTTCTTGACCAACTCGCGTTCCTGCGGACTTGCGGCAGCGACTGCCTCGCCGCCGTCTCCGCTCGCTCGGTTGCGCCCTCCGTCACGCCGGCAATCCAGCGCTTTGTTGCGAAAATCGGTGCGGAGGCGATGTTCAAAGAAATCTTGCTGGGCTTCGTCCTCGGCGCGGGCCTCGGCGCGGGCCTCGGCGCAGGCATAGCTGTCGCTGCTTACACATTCACACCCTACAGGCTGTCCATTAGCACCGGCTCAAGCATGGAACCGACTCTGCCATCATTCAGCATCGACATTCATAAAATAATCACAAAAGAAGACCTTGAAGAGGGGCAAATTGTCGCTTTTCTCAGTCCGAAATGTAAGCCTGTACTAAAGCGGTTGATCGCACTCGGACCCTGCGATGTCGAATGGAACGGCAAAACGCATCGCGTTCCCGAAGGATTTATGTGGGTCGCGGGCGACAATACTTACGAAAATTCGCACGATTCGCGATGGTACGGGCCTGTGCGCGTTGATTCTGTTGAGTCGAAACTTCTTTGCTGCCTCTATCCGCTCAAGTTCGATCTGCGGAAGCACAGAGCGAAGAGAGACCAACTCGCGTTCCTGCGGACGATTGCGCCCTTCGTGACGCCGGCAATCCGACGCTTTGTTACGATGATCGGTGCGGAGGCGAAGCAAACGCTCAAACACAACTTGGTCGACGACTTCGTCCTCGGCATCGGAGTTGCCGCTCCAAGTGCGATTTGGATGTTTTTCCAGAGCCTCCGCGATTTGCGGACGAAGGAAGCGAAGAATTGACTGATGTCATGCGTTACTGTCATGCGTCGTTCTGCTTTAATTTTGTTTTTGTTAATAAAGATTTGGTTCTTTGCATCGCGATCGCTCATCCCCTGATTATATGGAATTGAGTTAGAGCCGCGCCTGGTGGAGCAATTGCTGAGAGGCGTTCCGCGAATTCACGTGAATGCCCTGAAATGGCGAAGAATGAGATGCGACGTGGACGCGCCGTCTTGGCTTCGTCCTCGTGGAAGCGTACGCGTCTCGCGCTTCTCGTCGCCTCGTTCTGCTCGCGGTTGATTGCCGCAACGCCCAGGTCAAGCTCCCGGCTGAGGCGCGACGTGTCGCCGCGACACCGGTTGAGGTGTCGGCTGCGGCGACCGCCGATCGGAGTTTGGAATCGTTAGCGCGATTGACGCAGGCGCGCGTTGTCGATTTGCCGACGGAGGAAACGTGCCGCCAGCGCACTGAAGGCGCGGTGATTGATTTTGGGCAGCCCATGCTGCACTGCACTGCACAGAGAATACGGTTAGGACACTGAAGAGAAGCAATTCGATCGATCTGAATCTCAAGGGGACGCTCCTGGTTCGTTTACACCCTGATTTCGACTCTAACCTGCTTTTCCAGATCTCTCAGGCCTTCACATGCCGCGCGCTGGAGCAACAATCGCCCCAATCCGTGGTGAACATCTCGTCAATTGTTGGGAAATCGTGCGAATTTCGGTCAAACAAACTACGCGGCGACAAAGGCCGGCGTTGTTGGATTCTCGAAGAGCGCGGCGAAGGAGCTGGCGAAGAAGAACGTCCGCGTCAGCTGCATTATGCCCGGATTCATCGCAACGCCGATGACGGAAGCTATGCCGCCAAAGGCGCGAGTTTTCACGATTTCTGGGAGCGTTCATCACCCATAATCCGATGATATCCGGACTCGCGCCGAGTTTACACGATTTTTGAAGCCACAACGAGTGCTCTCCGCTGCGTATCTGCTCCAAAATAATCCGAAATTCTAGCGCAATCCATGCATTTTGATTTCTGGCGATTTACTCAAATTTTCCTTGTCATAATACGTGTTATTAATCTATCGTAATTCCTGCATTCTCAGGTCCTCGAGCAGATCTGCGCGCATATCCCGATGGGTCGCATGGGAAACCCGGAAGCCGACGCGGTCGTCTAAACCTGGCATCGGACCTCTTCAGCTACGTCTCACGGTCGGCATTCGAGTCATCATCGGCTAGGATATCTTTCATCGCTGACTTGTGCGTTTCTGAACAGACGGAATGCCTGCGACCGTTCTCTCCGTTTCGCCTTTTTCCGTCATTTGAAGCGATGAAATCAGTAGGTTAATTTCTCGCTCTCCTCTCCTCATCACTGCGTCGTTTCAGTTTCAATTCAGATTCGTGCTTCTTATCAGTATTCTCTCCTTCCCTGTTACCGTATTCTCGCTGTAAGTCGCCATTTTCATCCTATTAACCCAGATTTCCATGTTTCAGGCGAATTTACCCGGCTGTGAAACTAGGTGGCCACACGTGCCGTGGAATGACGTCGTCAACTTTTCAATTCCACTCAAGACCAAAACGAATTCTCCCGGCTACAGTACCTCGCCCGTGAGCCGCAGGCTGTGCACGGAGTGGACTACGATATCAGTGACGATTACCATATCGGTTTGGATCATATGAGGTACCGTAATCAAATCGTTTCTTCGCTCTTTAATGAGCGCATTTCAGCACCGTTTGCCAGTGCCTACGCCAGGAAGATGGCGTTGCAGGACCGTGGTACTGGAACACGACCCACACAGAGCGACAATCTCCCCCAAATCAAGGATCGATTCAACAAGGCGGGCAGTCCTGACATTGCCATCTGCTTAGAGGACAACGTGCGGGTGCGACTCGGCGGAAGACGTCATGGAGCGCTTGTTGACGATCCTACCGTACTCTGCGACAGGACGCTGCGCGGCCGCGTGTGGATTACGCTCAATTTTACGGTATTTTTGACAAAAATTTCATAATTTCACCGTTTTTCAGGACATGACCATGCGATGGAGGGACGATCCGAAAAAATCGTGATTGCGCTACCGTACCTCGCCCACGAGTCGCAGGCTGTGCACGGAGCGGACTACGCTACCGTAATCCCCGTGTATATGTTTGTTCCGCTCGCTTGTTTCGATCAGAGAGACGATTTTGGAGTTGAATTTGTGAGTTTTAGTCTTGAATACCGTAATCCCAGTCAATTTCAGAAGAACGCGATACCGTACACGCCCCCGCGGAAGCTTCCAGAGATCTTCTTTGTCCCTATGGTGGAAGAAGAAGTCAACAGGTGAGAAAACAGAGCAGCATCGCGAAGACTCGACCGTATGGCTTTGGCTGCTCCAACGGAGTGGTGCTGACGGCTTCCATGCGATCGAATTCCTAGCGCAGTGCGTTCACAGCGCTTCAGGCGGCGAGGACATTACGCTCTGCCTACAATAGTACAACGACAGTCGCGGAGCGGCGTCGGATGATCGATTCTTTTGGAATAAGCATCTTCTCGAGGATTTGTACACCGAAGACGGCAATCTCAAGTCGATGCCGCGAACAATGCCGCGAATGGTTGTTTAGGGACACGTAGCGCAGAGGAAGCTGTTTTACGAGATTGAGGTGGACCTCACGTTGACGTTGATGTCGTGGAGATCGAAGAATCGCGCTGGAGTACGGTATTTGAGGAGAGGAGTCGATGCGGAGTTGAATGTGGCGAATTTCGTCGAAACGGAAACGATTATGAGCATCTTCAGGTGGGATCTAAACTGTCTGGAACAAGGTTTTTGATATTGAGATAGACCCTTATTTCAGACAGACACGAGAAAATCCATTTTCAGACCTCAATTTCGATTTATCGCTGCCGGTCTTCCAGAAGCACGTCGAGAACCTCGTCTCCCAGTACAAAGCCCCGATTACCGTAATCAACCTAGTGGATCAAGATTTCCATCACCACTGCCGTGCGCTGCGATTTCAAAAGGTTTTTTCGCGTTTTGTCGGATCGCAATTTCGCAATCGAATGGACTTTCAGGTCAGCGATCTTATGGCAGCGCTAGATGATTAATTTAATCGGATTGGCTTTTGTTGGATCGACACATCCGATCAGATGGTCCTCGTGCAGCGCGGAATCATCCGAACGAAGTGCGTCGACTGCCTCGGCCGTCGGACGATCGTCGTGCAAAGCGCAATTTCGCAATCGAGCTGCATGCGCCAAGCGCAAACTCGGTTTGATGGGTCCACAGAACGAAGATCCGGAAGTTTTGGTGAAAACTTTGCAAACGATGTGGGCAGATCACGGCGATCGCATTTCGCGTCAGGCAAGCAAACCTTAACTAGCCCGAGCTAATGGGTTTCTATTTTCAGTACGCCGGGACAGATGCCCTGAAGGGCGATATCACGAGGAGTGGACAGCGGAAACTGGTCGGAATTGCACGCGGCGGCTACAATTCGGCTTCGCGCTACTATCTGTCACACATGCGCGACGCGCATCGCCAGATCGCGATTGATTCTGCTCGGACGCAGTGACGTGCGCGAAGATGACGACGAGGAGGAAGAAGACATCGAAGAGGAGAGCGCGAACATCGGAAGACTGGTTCACGAAACGGTGCACTTTGTGTGGCCGGAAAATGAAGGTTTGGTCGCCGGCTGGGCGTTGGTCGATGGCGCCAATCAGATCGATACGGTACTGCTGTTAACTAGGTAGGGCGCGCGCCTACAATACAGAAACGGAAGCAAATGCGATTTAGAACTCATCTGTACATCGCTCTCTACGTCGAAAACTCCGAAAAACTCGTGGAGCTGAAAACCATCGCGTTCGCGGAGCTCCGTGACGTCCAGCTCGGTCTGATGCCCGGGAAGAACCAGAAGCGCATTCACATCCAACTTCGATGGGCCGCGAATGGCGCACAGAGCCTCTCGCACAGAGCCTCTCGACCGCCCAATGGAGGCCAGCGCGTACGAGACTCTTCAACAACGTCGCGATTTCGTTGAAAAAAACGGCGAAGAAGCTGACGAGTACGTGCAGTCGATCGCCCGTAAATGACTTCGGTCTTCCGTCTGCGACCTTCGAGCGCGTCCGCTGGATCGAAGAACGAAGCACCAAAGAATTTCAACGACGACATGGCGAACAACAAGTCTTCAAACCTTCTCGAAGTAAGCGCAATTCTTTCCCGTCGTACGCAATCCTCGAATATTCAGGTGTTACCATCTTTGACTCCATCTCAATCCCACGAATCCTCTCGGAGCGTAGAAGCTGTCTGGCAGGGAAACTTCAACACAAAATCATTCAACAGAAGAGCCGACCCTCTGCTGCGCAGCAATTCTCCTTCGCTTTCAGCACGAATATGTCGGACACGTTTTCGATCACCTGCGATCTTCCCGGCGGCTCCAATTCTTCGTGGCGATTCTCTCAGAACAGCGTTCAACACGGAGGTTTCAACTGGTAAGTCTTCATCCACCAACTCCTCGCATTCACCACGCTCTTCCAGGCGCGTCGAATGCCGCTACAACCCATTCAATTGCTCCGTCACTCTCGGCTGTCAACCCGTCAAGAACAACGAAACTCTTCTGTGGAGGTGCGACGCAAAGGCCGCAATCCTCTCTCCTGGGAATCCATCGCCGTTCAGCCACGTAAGTATCCCCTCAGTTCAATGCACAAACTCCTGTACTCCGTTTCAGTTGAGAATCGCCTTCGACTCGCTCACCAAACCCACCGAATGCAAGACGAAACTGCTTCCGTCGGCTGTCGACGTAGCGCGTCTCCAGATCAACGTGGAAGTCATCAGGTTCGTCCAATTATCCCTGATTTTCGTCATTCTCTGTTCAGAAGCTTCATCATCGACTTGTCTTCGCCCAGCAACGAACTCATCTGCGGTGCCGAGGACGCCGCGCGTTTCTACGTCGACAGAAGAATCGTTTTTCTCTCCAAGAAAGTCAAAAACACGCGGGATGTCGTAAATCAAGCTCTATAATTCCAGGTCCTCACTCGCTGCTCGCCGGTATTTGGATCGATTTCTTTCGCGATCTCATGGACAAGAACACTGGCTCGAACACTCTCCGTAACGTCGATTTCCATCATGTCATGCATCTGATGGCCATTGTCAACCGCAAAAGCGCCAATATCGCTGGTGAGCGGCGGTTTTTTAATCCCGAACTACGTCACTCGTTTCAGAGTTCTCGCGACTCTCGCTGTCACGTACGAAAACCGTGAAATCTTGGAACTCTGCAAGTCTTTCCTGCAGAGCGCCCCGAGGATCTCGAGAACACAGAGAGCACCTGGAAACTGTGTAGTTGCTTTGACAACGCGAAGACCGTGATTGACACCAAGAGCATTCGTGCGCCGTTTCGATATTTTGAGTTTAAACTCGGAGAATTTCTGTGGTACGCTTGTTTCGGGGCAGTGC
>MQUG01004371.1:0-11987 GCA_007213375.1 Steinernema feltiae | reverse complement strand
CTGCTGGGAGACGATTGCAAGTACGATTTCAGTACAAAACTCATAGAGTACGTGATTGAAGCGAATTGCGACGTTAATCATCTCGATTTAGAAGTGACGTCATCGACCTCTCTTCGCCTGAAAACGAGTTTATCAAGGATCCGAAGGACGCGGTTTGCCTTAAAGTCGGCAGTGAGCAATTGTGGTTCTCGAAAACGGTAGGAAAACGGGGTCAGCGAACAGAACGTCACTGTAGCTCGTGTTTCAGATCGTTTCACTCGGATGTCCGCCACTGCGCGATCTCTTCCAGGAAGCAAAGGACGTCTACGCCGTTGACGCGGTCAATTACACTCAGTTCCTCCATTTTATGGCGATTCTGCACTCGAACAAGTTTGCGATCGACGGTGAGCATCTCTCCTCTCAGCTTCCATTCTGAATTCTCAACTTTCAGATGACTCTGTGGAGTATCTCCTCGAAATGGCTGAACGCTTCCAATGCGGCTACGTGACCGATCGCTGCGAGTCTTTTCTCCGCAATGCGAGCTGTGGACTAAACAATTCCTGGCGCGTTTATCTTGCTTTTCGGTATCTGGGCGGGCTGACGGTGAAGCCTTGAAGTTGGAGTTTGGTGTTCTTCCTCGTTGTTTTGCTCAAGTATTGTTGATTAAATGGTTGTTAGGCGGTTGATTGTGTCGTTGGTGCTGTCCAAAGTTGAGTTTGGCGGCTTTTGGACCAATTCGAGATCGCGAGCAACTCACATACCGTAAGGATCACGCGCAACGACCTGAAACGTTCTCCCACTAACAAAATGCAGCCTGTATGAGGCAGCCGCCAACACGACACCTTTTTAATTATTAGCTAAACATTTACAACAACTAAACACTTTCATCAACGCTCCAGAATAAACGGAACAGCGAAATCCAGGAGCGGTTTACGGTGGTGTGCATTGTTCACATTCCAGCCTATCCAACTCGATCGCCCGTCATGTAACTGCACCGGAAACGGTCCGCCAGTTTGAGGAGGCTACTCAACGCGACACGCTGGAATAACAGAAGGAATGATACGAGGTGATAGGAAATATACTTACTTCGAATGATCAGGAACTTGTGCGAGTGGAGAAGTGCCATGAAGTGAAGGAATTCGGTGAAATCCGCATTATCAATGACGTAAAAATCCTTCGCTTCCTTGAAGAGGTCAAACGGTTACCGCGCAATTTAAAGCGCGGTTTTGCGCGGTAAACTTTTTACTGATTTTCTTTCGACTTATTTATTTGACAAACCGGCGCTAAAACTAAGATGATGCTTCGCACTAAGTTGAACTTAAGCATAGCCAAGGTTGCTTTCCCTAATTTCCTGGCGTGCCAGGCTTCGTAGGGCGTTCCGGCTTCGCACAGATAGGGTTTGCTAACCTAATAAGAACAACGTTTAGATGTTTTGTGACATGTTCTTCTCTTCATGTCGCTGTTACCAAAATTGCGCGGTAACGGTTTGCGCGGTAACGGTTGCGCGGCAACGGTTTCCGCGGAAATGTCACGAAGCCATCTCAGTGGCCTCATTTTCAGCTTTTCATAGTTCGACTAAAGTTTGTGAATTGAGAAATTTCATTGAAAAGCCAAAATAATCGGTCAAACTGTCGTCATCGCTTGTTTTCGATTTGCGATGTTTCAATTTTGCAATTTCCTACTATAGTGCATTCACATCGAGGACACTCACGACAAACTCTGTGCGTTTTCTGACGTCGATCGCAGCTGAACTTGAACGAGCGTTTAACAACAAACCATAAATAGTAGCTCTGTGGTCATGATCTTTCCTTCCTTCCTCTTCACGTGCTCTCTCCCTCCCTCCCTCGCTCAATAAAGCTCCGCCATCGCTCGGGCATTAAACTCATTGCGCTAATCCAATTCCTTATGACTCCGTGCCAGCTATAAAAACGCCTCTCAGCGCGCGGCACATGTAAACAGAATCAGCAGCAGCTGTGAAGCAGCATAATGAGCCTGTTCCTCGCCACCGCCGTTCTGATCTTTGTGATCGGAAGTTTTGGGATTTTTGGAAATGTGAATCTCTTCATCGCGACGACCTTCAGGAATCCACGCAAGAACAAGTGCAGTAAGTTTTTCACTTGATTTTTTCAACGTATTGTAAAGGCTGTGCTAGATAATGAGTGCGCCCCTCCGCCTCATATGGTTCTGGGTTTGTAAAATAGTCAAAACTACAATGGAGTCTGCATTTCAAACGCAAAAATAAGAAAATTTATGCTTGGTTTTTTGAAATTTTCAACGTAGTTTGAAGGCTGTTATTTAATGAATTCTTGTGCCCTTGGGTTCTGGTTCTTGTAAAAGTAGTAAAAAATGCCATGGAGTCCAGAGACCAAAAACATCTTTTTAGAATAAATGCAAAGAAAATGATTCTTTCGGCTCAATATTTAATTTATCCTACAACCGTTTAGCCATTCGGATTGCTTCAAAGACGACAAAAACACTGAAAAAGGGAGCTAAACTATTGAAAAACTCCTTATTTTAAATATCGGTCCAACACGATAACAACCCCAAAGTATCGGGCAGAGCGACGAGCCGCCGGGTCGCTAGCGCAATCCAGTCAGGTTGATTTCGGCTTGTCGGTCAAGGTCGTTGCCGGTCGGTAGCCTTTTTTTTCGCCTTTGTACTCACCTTTGATCGACTGTTTTGAGCTACAAGCGTTCCTGTTACCGTTACTTTCACTTTTTCTTGGAAAATAACCAAGTTAGAAGATTGATTGGCCAGTTGACAAGCTTATCTCTAATAGTACCGTAATCTTGACCGTTCAAACGTGCACTGGGAGGAGCGCATTCTTGTCACTGACCTGTTAACGACCAGCTAAGTACTATAATAGCCTCCACAAACTCAAAATTCGGTGTTTACTCTCAAATTTTCAGTTCTCTCTCTCATTCACAACCATTTTCAGCGATTCTAATAGCGATTCTCTCCTGTGTCGACCTGATCTGTATTTGCTTCGAACTCCAAAACGCTACCAGAATGCTCTTGACTTCGGAATCTTCCCGCCTTGCCTGCTTCTGGGCGTTCAGTCCCTACCTCTTCATGATCAACGTGCAATCAACGCTGATGCTCATGATTGCACTCGATCGCTTCCTCGCAATGTTCATCCCTGTACGCTACCGTAGTCTCTCGAAAACGGTCTACGTGCTACTAGCGCTGATTCCCTGTTTCGCCTTCGCTTCCGCTATTTTTATCGGCGCTCTGTTCTACATGGTCGACGAGCCGATCAAGGCGTGCAATCCGCCTCTGATGTACCCGCCGGTGATGGCGAGCATCTGGAATCGATGGATTATCATCAGCGACAGCTGCACTATTGTAGTCTACGTAATTACAATGATTGTGCTGTACGTCAAAAGTGAGTTCATTGTTGCCGTCATGACGACACGTGACGCGCCTTGTTATTGGAGTGTTTAAATTATAGTTGTTTTGTTTAGCTCAAATTACAGCTCAAACACAGCCAATTTTATGCCTTTTTAGTCCGAAAAAAGTGTGTCCTTTAACTAAATTTATTCACAGCTGCTAGTTGAGAGGTAAACGTATGAGCTATGAGCTTTTAAAGGAATAGCAAATGAGGAAACAATAACTATGGTTTTAGAAAGTAGATTTGAGTTTAAAGGGACACAGACAGCGATCCAAAAAGATCTCGCATTTTTCTAAAATTTCGTTTACCACCCCCAAATTGACCCCTCCCACCAAGATGTAGTCATCAGACTTGCAATAGGACAGCTCAGTCTATAGTTACAAACAAATAAGGGAAACCGTACATTTATTGGGGAAAACATGGTCTCGTAGAGCATCGGGCTCCCATTACGATGCGTAAGAAGACGGCTACAAGTTCGCTCAGTGCGCTCGTTTCATCAATGCCATCAGAAATACGGTAAAAGGTCAAGCATCTTATTGGGCATCGTGTTCGGAGCTGGAGGATTCGGTCATTTGACATAATATTGACTTAATTGACATAATCACTCACATTACCTGGAGCTCTTTTACTGCCTTGTACAAAACTGACGCTTAGGCCTAGAAGCTGCGGCATGGTTTGCTTTGTAACCTTTTTTAGCTCAAAAATCGCTCGGCTCAAAAAACGAAATTTTGTTAGTTGGTCGTTGTGAGATTAGCTCGGTTTTGTATTTTGTATAGTAAACTTCAAGTACACGGAAACGAAACAATTTGAACGCGATTATGTAAAGTTTGGAAAAACAATTAAGATTTGTGAACGGCGGAAGGAGCCAGGATGTTTGGCGCCTCAGGAGTGTGATCTCCGCGAGACGAGTTCACTATAAAACACTGCCTAGAAATACAATATAAAAATTCAATTAAACGATCATTTTCGACTTCCGAAACCCCGGAATTCCGGGGAGAGGGGGGTGTCAATCTAGCCACAGGTTTAGGGCGTCTTGGCCGAAAAAGGCAAAAAATTGTCATTTGCTGGCCGATCGTGGACGCGCACAACTCGATTTTTCACCATTTCGCACCCAGATAGCCACAAACCTGTGTTTCCTGGGTCAATCTAGACCAATTCGAGTTCGCGAGGAACGCTCATGCCATCAGAATCATGTGAAACGGCCGGAATTAGTCACTTTCTGCAATAATCGGTCAAAGTACAACCGTATTGTGAGATCGCAGTAGATCGCCTCAGGATTTTTATTTCGATTTTCTATGATTTTTTAGGGCTTTTAGAGCCTCCGCTAGTCTTGTTATCTCAAGACTGAGCTGCAAAAATTTTGATTTCAGCATCGAGGTCGCAAGGGTCGATTTATTGTGAAATTTCTGAAAAATCTGAGATTTTTTTGGAGCGATCTCTGTGTCCCTTAAAAGCGGTTTTTCATTTTTGACCCGGAATAACCACAGATCGCTTTGAAACTACAATATTGAATTGTCGGCACCAAAGAACTTATTGATTACCCCCCTGCTTCAGAGCATCAATTCGAAAAACTCGGTTGCACCTCCACGGAATATCACTTCTTCGTCCAACAGCATCACATCATGAGGACCATCGGCGTCATCGTGGTCGCCTTTCTGTTCTCCTCGTTCTTCTGCCACTGCTCCGTGCTCTTCGTCACGCTGATCGGCTTGACCGAGGACGTCGTTCAAGTGTTCCAGACGATCGCCGTCATTCCCGCGCTCATGTGCTACTCTCAGAACTACTACATTTACTTGTGGAGAAGCGCCGAGTATCGGAGTTCTTTCAAGAGTCAATTTCTGGCGCTTATCAAGTGTAACTGGAGATACTGTAGTTCGTCTAATTCGGTTTCCATTGTCCAGAGCATTTATTCGTCGAATAATTGAATAAAGAAGAATTTAGATGAGAACCGCTGGCATAGAAGACTAGCTACAAATGTTCAAGTTTTCCCGTTTCTGGATGAAACATCCGCAAAATGCTCCAAATTGGAGTAGAATAAAGCCAAAATTAACACAAAAAAATGCTTTAAATAATACCGCGCTATTTGCTGACAGACTGAAGACTGGACGTTGGTTGATTCTCCCCCATCCCGCCTGCGATCGTGACACGCTGTGATCACGGCAAGACTCATCAGCACTGCTTGTGCAACCATCCATTTGACCGTTTCATTTGACTGTGGTTGAATAAACCTTGTTTTGGCGTATTTGAGAAGCCATTCAGACAAGTACCGCGTGGCATCCTATTGCAAAAGACGATTAGGCGAGCCTCCGTCTCTTCAACAACGTCTAAACGCCATGAATACTACAGTGTGCAGACGCCGGCCGAGTTCCTTCACAAGTTCTACAGCGAAGTGTATCGAAAAAGCGAAAAGGACATCGAGAAGATCGAGAGCAACTGGAGGAACGGTCGACATCGTTTACAGCGAATCAATTGCCATTCGGACAACAGTTAAGGTACACCACACCGATTGGATGCTTCTTGGTCGAAAAACAAACTTCTCTCACCGAACAAGTTCTATCGCAAATCTCCATGAACTCACCAAATCGCCAATTTTCAGTACAACCTTTAGCCGATTACTCAAATTATGAGATTCCTAGCTAGAAAATACGACATGTTTTAATATGAATTTTGTTACCGGTTCCGGTTTAGTCGAATTATTGTTTTTAATTGGAGTTCCTGATTGTTATGCTGTCAATAAGAGTGGTTTTATGACATATACGTGCTGTGCTAGAATTTGCCTGATAAGACCTTTTGCAAAGCACCTGTTTTTGCAATTTATGGCGAGGCTTCTAAGATGAGGGCACTGGTTAGGAGGATGCTTGTGGCACGAACATCTAGAAGCCCTCGCCATAGCGCGCACGAGCCTCGTGCTCGCTATCTGAGGATAAACTGTCGGATAGGACCTTGACCTTGGCTTGAACCACAAGACCACTAAACCCACAGCAGCTCTCAATAGACTACTCCGACTGCAATACCGAAGCAAACACAAAAATGATCCATTTATTGTGAAATCAACAACTCTTAAGCAATCACAGATCGCCTCGCCAAATACACTTCAATTAGCTCTCGCACCTCCCGTGAGCTCTTGTGGTGTAGAGCACTTGTATGCAAGCAGTTCACCAAATCTGCATCGTCCACGTCCGCAAACTTCAGAAGAATGTCCTTCACCGCTAGAGCGGCGTTGTTAGTGATCGTTCTGTCAACGGCTCTTCTCACCAAATGAGGACATCTGATCGAGCCTTCGAAGAAGAATCGTTTGTAGGCGGAGAGCACCGGATCTCTTAGAACAATTTCGGATCTGCGGAACTCGATATACTCTTTGATGTTCAGGTCGTTGTAGAGCGCGATCTTGTCAACGTCTGCGCCTGTGAGGATGGCCACAACGAGGAAATCGTTCTTTGAGAGGATCGATTTGAGAGCCAAGATCGTCCTACCAAAGTCGATTTCTCCATTTGTTCTGATTCTAATCGCTTCATCCCTGAAGAGACCCTCTGGGAGGTGCTGG
Source organism: Steinernema feltiae (assembly GCA_007213375.1). Taxonomy (NCBI): domain Eukaryota; kingdom Metazoa; phylum Nematoda; class Chromadorea; order Rhabditida; family Steinernematidae; genus Steinernema; species Steinernema feltiae. The sequence continues at coordinate 5,073 of MQUG01004371.1, read as the reverse complement.
AAGCGTTCTCTTGAAGCGCAGGACGTGTCGAGGAGTTTCTGGAACGGATGACCGCTGGGGATATTTGGAAGAATGCGTTTTTCGGGATTCTTGGCTCTGAGGATCAGCGTTCGCGTCAAGAGTGGCTGAATTTGGTTCATGACAGCAGCAGTTTGCAGGTTCATGTCGCGCGCAGGTAAAGCTCAGTTAAATGCACGTAAAAGCAATGCTTTCCTGATTGCAATGCCAGTTCTACAGAAGTCAGAATAACAGACTAGACAGCAGTAGATGGAACTAGGCATTCTTGTTGTTTTCGAGCTGTTTTGAACTTGCTCGTAGGCTATTCCGACCCGTAATCGGGCGAGTAACCACCACCACTAAACCACGGCGGCTCTGTATGTGCTTCTTGACGTCCAAAACTCCAATTTCGAGATTCCTTTCTTGTAATTCTCAACTTGCCACCTATATACCTCCAGTCGCTTGCAGTCGGGAGCCTCCCTTAGCTCAACCTAGGTCGATCTCCTCACTTCCGTCTCTTCTTGCTGCCCACTATCCGTGCGCAAACGCCGCTCCGCGATCAACAAAGCTCCCCACCACATGTTTTCACACTCGCCTTTGATTTCCAACATGGCGATATGCAGATGAGGTCATCACGCGATTCCACCACCGTCAAACAACAAAACAACGACGCGCTCGTTTCGTTTGTCACGAACGCGCTTTTCACATCGCGTCGCCGCGTCAAATATGAAGTCGTTTGCGCTGTTAGTACTCACTTTCACTCTCGTTTTACTCCTCTTCTACGAACTCTACTCTCCGTACTGTCCTGAGCCGACTGTCATCACTGTTGCGCCTGAGATTCGCTATGTTTACGTTACTGTAGGTCGTTGATCTGCAAGTGATTTCTCAAAATCTGAATTCAGAGAGCGCCTGAGCCTCATAGACCAGTTCCAGAGATGCCAGAACCGCGCGAAATCGCCGAAAACCCTCATCAAGTGATCGCGGAAGATTGGCCCAAACCAGAGCTCCATCTACCGCCAAAACCGTTTTCTGGCGAAATTCCAGAATCTCACAAGGCGAACGAGCCGCTGGCGCCTCATGTGATCGACGCGAAGAACAAAGAGGCGCTGCCGCAGCCGCCAGGACAACCGGAGGTGATCGTCGACAACAACGTGCCCGACATAGGCGACGTGGACAATCCGGAGCCGCTGCCGCCGGCGGAGATGCGCGCGTTGCAGCCGGCAAAGACAAAGCTCCCGGAGATCCCCGAGTACCTGCAACTCTTCAGCGACTGTCTCTACATTTCGCTTTTTCGCGTGCCCGACAAAGAGGTGTTTTCGTACTTTGAAAAGGCCTACGCGTACTGTATGAGCACGCTGCACATCGCCGATGAGGCGATCAGTCGATATATTGGCTTGGACGACTTTAGATACTTCATTACTCCCCTAGGACTCAGCGAAGTGAGTTGAATTGAAGTGGAGAGGATGGCTGATGGTCGGTTTAGACCTTAAAATGCAACGTGATCACTCTGGGAATCAATCAGAACATCAAGATTGAGCTGCAGTGGCAGAAAAAGTTTGAATTCTGCAATTTTATCGGAAGTGACCCAAATGCGTTGAATGCGGAGCTGTTTAAAACGGTTGGCAAGTTTGTACCGTATCCTGTGGAGGGCAAGAACAAGACAAAGGAGAGTAAGTTGAGCTCAAATTAAGCGACAACGATGTTCTCATTACAAAATGTTAAAAACTCAGGGTTTTTGGGAGTTTTTGGGAGACATAGAGTATAAAACGTATAAAAAAATAAAAAAAACACCATTTTACTGTCAAGATCATGTTGGCGTTTATAAAAGCGCTCAAAACGCACTTTATTCCCTTCTTTTATCACTTAAATCCGTTGGTAAACGCCAACAAACATCCGCTTCATCTTGAAATGAAACGTCTGGCAAATGGCCACCATTCAATCGCTTCAAAACTGCTTTCGATGGTTCTTTGTCTGTTACGCGCGGTGTCTGAGCTTGACGCTTGGTGGTCTCGTCTCATTTATGTTGCATTCTGTTTGACCGGTCGTTTGATTGTCTCGGATGACTCTTTAGTTTTTTTTTGTTATTCTTTTGTTAGCTTTTGTTAGTTAGTTTTTGTTATTCTGTGCTCTTCATTTACCCAGAAAGCACGTAAATTCCTAAGTTTAACAGAATTAAAACTACAATTAGAAGCCTATTTTCTAAATTTATGTATTTTGGTTATTCGGGTATTAGTTTCACTTTTTGGGATAACTCAGAGCGCGTAAGACGTCTCAAGCGTCTTAATGCAGTAAAATAACCCGACTGAACGATAGAGATATAGCAAATTAGGGCGTTTAATAGCATGGGTAGGTGTTTTTATAGATGCAAAGTTTGAATCGCATTTATTATCTCGTTACCCGGAAAGAACAAAGCGATCTCTGCTACAATTAATAAACTTTTTCGGTTATTGAGATTTCTTTAATTTTAATCAAATTTTTAATCAAATCAAATTTAATATAATCAAAATATCGGTTTTGAGATTATGATACAGCGAGGTCGTTGTTTCTCTTCTCTCAATCAGCTAATCTCACAAATTTCAGCCAAAGCAAACCTAAACACCTTCAACATGGCCTCATTCCTCCAAGCGAACGCCCTCTCACCGGTCGACCAAATCTCCATCAAAATCAAAGGTCTCGAATACTCCAACTGGGACAATTTCTTCAAAAACGGTCCGTTGGATCAAGTGGATTACGCGGTGTGTCAGTGGAACATTGAGTACCACGAGCCGAACGAGATGCAACGGGAGCAGTTCGGAGTGTTCATGCGCAAAGTGGTTAAAGATGGAAGATATTTGCCGTTGAAGTACAGTAACCTGGGCAATACGAAGATGTTCTATTTGAACGTGGAAGATCCAATTTGTGTGCAGAGATACTTGTCGGGGAGGTTTTGAGAGAAGTAAACGTTTTGTGGATTTGATCGGAGATTGTCCTCCGTCTTTTGGCTGGTAACGGGCCAGAAAACTAGGGTCTATGGATTTTACAGAGATTTTACATTGTATTTGAAGGCTACAGTAGCGCGGTGCTCAGTTTAGATCGTTCCTTTAGTTCAAGGAGTTTCGGAGATCAAAATGCGACAGCGAGAACACCAATATGAAGATTGATGACCTCGTTTATCTTTGCGCTCACCATGTGGTGCAAATCAATTCACACTTGACTGATTTTCGATCGAAGATCACTCCTGCACGATTGAAAGCCGACTAGGCATACGATTGGCGCCTTTGGCAGCTCAATAATGCGCTAAAACTAACATTCGGTTGGGCGCATTACCAGTTGAGGTTTTCAATGCCTCTAAGCCTGGTATACTGTAACCGTAAACGGCTGCTTCAAAATGATTGCAATTGTCACATTTCAATGCCACGCGGCGCCCCACTTATCGCGACGGCGAATTAGCGCCTTGTGGGTGGGAGATCTTTTTGTTGTCTGGCTTCAGACTTCGCGCCGCGTCTACTTAATGCGTCTGCACGTGATGAAAGTGCAATATTCACAATGCGAGACGCTCTCATCTTGGTGCTGATTGCGCATTTAGCGCCTCTTACCGCTGCGTGCATGAAGATGCAACCAGCGAGGAGACTGTTTGTGTGCCTGCGTCTAAAGTGAGATATGGACCCACAGGGTTATACTGTATTCACCGACAGCGATGCTCGAAAGAGTCAATTGGCTGCTGCGCATTGGAATGAAGATGAGAAGCCAATGGTGCCACCGGTGACAATCGAATCCATTTCGACTACGACTACGGAGAAACCGAAGATACAGTATGAAAAGCTATGGTAAGCTGCACGAATCTAATTAATTACCTGATATCTTGGCAGCTTTATTTGATATTTTTCACCGAATTGACTGGATTAAACCAAAATTGATCTTACTGCCGATGCTAGTTGTTTCTATGACTATTCCGTCCGTGTTTTGAGTGACTGTATTAGCATGAGCGACCAATGCAACCTAGGTTAGTCTCAACGGCCATGGAAACACAGCTTATGATGAATTAACAAAACAAAACAAAGGATCTGTGCGGTCGCGCGAGCACTGTCTATTAAGCAAATCGTTTTTCACCAATTTCGGGTCAAATTACCACAAATGTGGGTACAGTCCTAGTTTGCGAGCCTCAACTGTGAACTGCCGGTAACACAAGTGATTGATCAAGACGAGCATTGATCAAGTCACCTATCATCGTGTAGTATTGACTCGTCACTCGACATAAGTCTATTTTTGGTGTTTTTGAGTAAAATTTTGACAATTCAATAACAAAAGCAGCGATCCGCAAATCTGCAATAAAGAAACCAAAGTTTTGTCGAATTCATTTGGAGCGATCATTGAAGATCAATTCATTCAGATCACCGACCACAGCGCTGTAAGCAATGCGGTCTGGAATCAGTTCGTGGACTGAACACGCCGGCAGCAAAGTGCGTCTTCTCCAATTGACGCGGACGGTCGCGTCAAACGAGCAAGTTGTTCCGATTCGGCGGAACGGAGAAGAATGGCACAAGAACTGGGAACGCGAGCAGTACGTCGTGGAGAAGGGATTCTGCGATGACGCCGCGGGGCTCTGTCACAACGTCGACAAACTGCTATTCTGGTTTGACTCCGACTACGTCCACTTTATGAACAAACTAGAAGTCGAGTTTTCAGGCAAAACGTGGGATTTTGTAGATTGTATGTGCTAGCTTAAATGGCTAATTTAGGCACACATTCAAGATACCCGAGCCGAAGGAGTGCTGCAGCGGTGGCAATAGAAACTGGTTTGGCGCTGATGCGCCCGACCGGCGATGCTCCAAGTATCTGCGGAAGTCGCTGCACCCAGAGACGAAACATCCCTACTCGGGTTACTATCTGGTCGACAAAGTCAACGGAATTGAGGCGATTTTGAATCACGAGGACAGGGAGCGATTCTTGAAGGGAGAGCTGAGTGTCGAGCAGCTCCAGAAACCGTGCTCTCATGGATGCATCCCGCATCCAGACGAATGGGAACCGTACATCTTCAACGCGACAACGAAAGGAGGCTGCGCGAATGGCCAAGCCGGCCTCAAAAACGGCGCTGCC
>MQUG01004369.1:0-34516 GCA_007213375.1 Steinernema feltiae | reverse complement strand
AGCTAAGCCTAAGCCTAAGCCCTAAGCCTAAGCCCTAAGCCTAAGCCTAGCCTAAGCCTAAGCCTAAGCCTAAGCCTAAGCGCTAAGCCTAAGCCTAAGCCTAAGCCTAAGCCTAAGCCTAAGCCTAAGCCTAAGCCTAAGCCTAAGCCTAAGCCTAAGCCTAAGCCTAAGCCTAAGCCTAAGCCTAAGCTAAGCCTAAGCTAAGCCTAAGCCTAAGCCTAAGCCTAAGCCTAAGCCTAAGCCTAAGCCTAAGCCTAAGCCTAAGCCTAAGCCTAAGCCTAAGCCTAAGCCTAAGCCTAAGCCTAAGCCTAAGCCTAAGCCTAAGCCTAAGCCTAAGCCTAAGCCTAAGCCTAAGCCTAAGCCTAAGCCTAAGCCTAAGCCTAAGCCTAAGCCTAAGCCTAAGCCTAAGCCTAAGCCTAAGCCTAAGCCTAAGCCTAAGCCTAAGCCTAAGCCTAAGCCTAAGCCTAAGCCTAAGCCTAAGCCTAAGCCTAAGCCTAAGCCTAAGCCTAAGCCTAAGCCTAAGCCTAAGCCTAAGCCTAAGCCTAAGCCTAAGCCTAAGCCTAAGCCTAAGCCTAAGCCTAAGCCTAAGCCTAAGCCTAAGCCTAAGCCTAAGCCTAAGCCTAAGCCTAAGCCTAAGCCTAAGCCTAAGCCTAAGCCTAAGCCTAAGCCTAAGCCTAAGCCTAAGCCTAAGCCTAAGCCTAAGCCTAAGCCTAAGCCTAAGCCTAAGCCTAAGCCTAAGCCTAAGCCTAAGCCTAAGCCTAAGCCTAAGCCTAAGCCTAAGCCTAAGCCTAAGCCTAAGCCTAAGCCTAAGCCTAAGCCTAAGCCTAAGCCTAAGCCTAAGCCTAAGCCTAAGCCTAAGCCTAAGCCTAAGCCTAAGCCTAAGCCTAAGCCTAAGCCTAAGCCTAAGCCTATAGCCTAAGCCTAAGCCTAAGCCTAAGCCTAAGCCTAGCTAGCCTAAGCCTAAGCCTAAGCCTAAGCCTAAGCCTAAGCCTAAGCCTAAGCCTAAGCCTAAGCCTAAGCCTAAGCCTAAGCCTAAGCCTAAGCCTAAGCCTAAGCCTAAGCCTAAGCCTAAGCCTAAGCCTAAGCCTAAGCCTAAGCCTAAGCCTAAGCCTAAGCCTAAGCCTAAGCCTAAGCTAAGCCTAAGCCTAAGCCTAAGCCTAAGCCTAAGCCTAAGCCTAAGCCTAAGCCTAAGCCTAAGCCTAAGCCTAAGCCTAAGCCTAAGGCCTAAGCCTAAGCCTAAGCCTAAGCCTAAGCCTAAGCCTAAGCCTAAGCCTAAGCCTAAGCCTAAGCCTAAGCCTAAGCCTAAGCCTAAGCCTAAGCCTAAGCCTAAGCCTAAGCCTAAGCCTAAGCCTAAGCCTAAGCCTAAGCCTAAGCCTAAGCCTAAGCCTAAGCCTAAGCCTAAGCCTAAGCCTAAGCCTAAGCCTAAGCCTAAGCCTAAGCCTAAGCCTAAGCCTAAGCCTAAGCCTAAGCCTAAGCCTAAGCCTAAGCCTAAGCCTAAGCCTAAGCCTAAGCCTAAGCCTAAGCCTAAGCCTAAGCCTAAGCCTAAGCCTAAGCCTAAGCCTAAGCCTAAGCCTAAGCCTAAGCCTAAGCTAAGCCTAAGCCTAAGCCTAAGCCTAAGCCTAAGCCTAAGCCTAAGCTAAGCCTAAGCCTAAGCCTAAGCTAAGCCTAAGCCTAAGCCTAAGCCTAAGCCTAAGCCTAAGCCTAAGCCTAAGCCTAAGCCTAAGCCTAAGCCTAAGCCTAAGCCTAAGCCTAAGCCTAAGCCTAAGCCTAAGCCTAAGCCTAAGCCTAAGCCTAAGCCTAAGCCTAAGCCTAAGCCTAAGCCTAAGCCTAAGCTAAGCCTAAGCCTAAGCCTAAGCCTAAGCCTAAGCCTAAGCCTAAGCTAAGCCTAAGCCTAAGCCTAAGCCTAGCCTAAGCCTAAGCCTAAGCTAAGCCTAAGCCTAAGCCTAAGCCTAAGCCTAGAGCAAGTACGGTATGATAGACTTGTCCCACAGGTATGAGCGATAGCTCATTCGATTCATATCCGATCATAAAAAACCATAGTCTTGTTGGTAGATCCCGAGATACTGTAGCCCGAACTTTGGTTACAACTAGTCCACTGGTGACCCCGACCCAAATTGGCAGCATGCGTAGCCACGCCTGCGCCTAAGCCTAAGCTAAGCCTAAGCCTAAGCCTAAGCCTAAGCCTAAGCCTAAGCCTAAGCCTAAGCCTAAGCCTAAGCCTAAGCCTAAGCCTAAGCCTAAGCCTAAGCCTAAGCCTAAGCCTAAGCCTAAGCCTAAGCCTAAGCCTAAGCCTAAGCCTAAGCCTAAGCCTAAGCCTAAGCCTGAAAGCGCTGTGACCTTCGCGCGAAGTTCCGACAACTCCGCTTCTTTCAATTGGTTGCAGCGGGCAAGTTTCTTGATAGCTTTAGCTTTCTGTTCAAGCAAGTTGTAGTCAGTTCTCTTCGGGGTTTTAGTGCGCGCTTTTTTTGCAATGGAACCGCGAGCGCTTTTTCCATCTGCCATGAACTATCGCTGTCTTCGCTCTCTGGAATGGAGAGCGAGACCGAAGGTGCGCGGCTTCGTGTGGATTCGTCCGTTTCATTTTCATCCTCTTCTTCATCTTGAACGAATGAAATTTTGCGCTTCTGGCCTGCAACCTTCGTAGACTTTGAGGTTTCAATGCGCGCTTTTTTTTGCAATGGAACGCCGAGCGCTTGTGGTATCTGCCATGAACTGTCGATGTCTTCGCTCTCTGGAATGGAGAGCGAGACCGAAGCTGCGCGGCTTTTTGTGGGCGAAGTGATGGAGACTGGTGATTGAACGTCGCGTGATGCAATCTTCGCTGTCTCTTCCGCTTGTAACGGCTCAGCCTTTGCCACCTCTGATGGCCATCCCAGTGACACTAATTCTCGGTTGTACAGGGAGAAATAGTGCACTGATTTGGCATAGCGCAGCTAAAATAGTTTGCCGTCATTTTTAAAGCTAAACAAAAATTTTTACCTCCTGGTCTAATTTGAATAACGTTATTTCCGGATCTTCGATTTCCTGCAACAGAAAATCTCGAATTTTCTGCTTTGAGGACTCGTAGCCAACTGGGTTCTTCTTCTTTAGGGGGTCTTTGGAACTCCCGGTTCCTATGAGATCCAACAGATTGCTGACAAACCCGTGGCTACAAAAAATCCTTCTTGTAGGTACCTTTTCGCGAATAATCCGCCTATATGCACTGAAGTGAAAGAAACACAGCGGCTGGCTTACTTCCACTTGGAGCAGCTTCATCCGCTGCAGGAACTCTGCTTTTGTGACTTCGTCCTCCATATCTGCTTTCGTGGAGAGTTTCAGCGATCCGCAATTAAATTTTAAAGATATCTTTGCAAATACTTCGAAAACGCAGTTTGGCACGACTGACAATCTTTTTAAGTTCTTTGAATAACTCAGAGAAGCGAAAAAGGTTTCAGCTATTTTCTCCACTTTTGCGTTACTCACTTTGCCCAACTAAAATAAAAAACCATTAAGTTTTGTTCAGATGAATTTACTCACGTGATTGTTCCGAATGAGAGAAAGCGCGTCCAGGAACGTAGGTTTAGCACCTCCGGTTTTATCAGCAACGTCTTCTTTGAAGATGGATGCGGCCACATTTGCGTCAAATTTCTCCAACACCCGCGCACTCATTTCAAAATCCCCTACAAGACCTAACTCCAAGGCCTTCTGCGCGGCTCTGATCCGATGGTTGCCATCGATAACAACATAGCGCCCATCGTGCAAGAAGACGCGAATTGGCGGAACCATAGATTTTCTGATGTTTAAAATAATTTAATGAGGTTTTCGTACTTAGACTTACTTGATAGCTTCCATTCTCAAATTTTTTACCAAAAAAAGCCAGCGTGGTGTCTTGTTGATACTGCCGCACGACAAATTTTCCAGTAGCAAGCACGAGTTCAGAAAGGAGCAGCGTCTTAACGCAAACTTGTCGATTTCCTGCTTCTTCAGCTTGCACATTTGGTTCCAAGCTGCAGTAGAACACGATGATTTTGGTTAAATGCATGAGTTTTTGAAACAGTTCAAAAAAAGTCAGAACGTGTAGTGGTAAAGCAATTGAAAATTAGAGCAAAATAACTTTAAAAATGACATTAACGCCGTGAATGGTCTGATGGCATTGACGCTACGGTAAAAGGTTACGGTAACTCGAAATCGTCGAAACGTTATCAAAGTAAAATATCAACCAAATGTGCTCCAAAACGTCGATGTGAAGCCTATGTGGTTCCGGCAAGAGAGACAATTTGAGCAGTGAAGTCCATAAATCTTGCTGGCTTCCGGTTCAGCTGCAAAGACTTTGTGCCGCGAAACAACTGTCAACGAGTGCATTGACGCCGTGAATGCTCGGACTGCATTGACGCCGTGAATGCTCGGACTGCATTGACGCCGTGAATGCTCAGACTGCATTGACGCCGTGAATTTTCAAACATTTCAAAAACAGTCAAAACGGTTGGTGGTGAAGCAATTGAAACTTAGAGCAAAAATAACTTACGAATTCCTGGCCATCTCAATAGCGGGGTCTTGAGTAGACGACATTTGCAAGGTTGTATTCGACGCTTGGAACAATCTATAAAACTTTAATTAATGGAAAGCACTAACCATCGAAAACTCGTTGTGTACGGGCAGAAATCATTTCAAATCAGGACCTCAAAAGTTGCACTAACAGCATTAAGCGCGCGCTCAATGAACCAACTGTTCGCACAAGCTGCTTTATCTTCACTGAGGATTTGGCGCCATTCGCAATAATTAATTGCTCTTTTCAGCAGCTGCCATCATCATTAGTGACCGCTCGCGTAGCAAACGGTGCTATCGCAGTAATCTTCCAAGCAAATTGAGATAATCGTATATCATCGCGCCCCAATTTCAGCTCCAAAACGCCAATGTGAAGCTTTCGTGGTTCCCGCGAGAAAGGCTTTTGTCGCGGGAGCAAATTTGAGCAGTGAAATCCACAAATTTTGCTGGCTTCCGGTTTAGCTTCAAAGACATTGTGCCGCGAAACAACTGTCAACGAGTGCATTGACGCCGTGAATGCTCGGACTGCATTGACGCCGTGAATGCTCGGACTGCATTGACGCCGTGAGTGCTCGGACTGCATTGACGCCGTGAGTGCTCGGACTGCATTGACGCCGTGAATGCTCGGGCAAAAAATCGTTGAGAAATTCTCGTTTTCTCGCTCAAAACGAATCAATGTTGCATCGTTCCGAGCCGAACACTGCAAAACCGTCTCATGTGACGTATATCCGCTCAGTTTTGGGGAGACATAGCTTGAAAGATCGAGCGAGAGCTGGAGATTCAAGTAATGTAAAGACCTCACGCTCGCTTATTAAAAAAGTTTGAGAAATTCTCGTTTTTCGCTAAAAATCGAACGAAATACTGTTGCATCGTTCTGAGCCGAACACTGCAAAACAGTCTCATGTGACGGAAATGCGCTCAGTTTTGGGGAGACATAGCTTGAAAGATCGAGTGAGAGCTGGAGAATCGTAAAATGCGAAAAACGGCACATTTCTACGACTTTGCCCGTTCCAGCGAGAAAGGCCTATTTCGCCGGAACCGGAAGTTTAAAGCAATGCCAAAACTGCTCAGTTTTGGGGAGACATAGCTTGGCTGATTCAGTGAGAGCTGGAGATTCGAATAATATCAGAACCTCACGCTCGCTTACTAAACAACTTTGAGAAATACTCGTTTTCTCGCCCAAAATCGAATCCTTGCTGCATCGTTCCGAGCCGAACACTGCAAAACCGTCTCATGTGACGTATATCCGCTCAGTTTTGGGGAGACATCGCTTGAAAGATCGAGTGAGAGCTGGAGATTCGAATACTGTAAAAACATCACGCTCGCTTAATAAAAAAGTTTGAGAAATTCTCGTTTTTTCGCTCAAAATCGAATCCTTGTTGCATCGTTCCGAGCCGAACACTGCAAAACCGTCTCATGTGACGTAAATAAGCTCAGTTTTGGGGAGACATAGCTTGAAAGATCGAGTGAGAGCTGGAGATTCGAATACTGTAAAAACATCACGCTCGCTTAATAAAAAAGTTTGAGAAATTCTCGTTTTTTCGCTCAAAATCGAACAAAATACTGTTGCATCGTTCTGAGCCGAACACTGCAAAACAGTTTCATGTGACGTATATCCGCTCAGTTTTGGGGAGACATAGCTTGAAAGATCGAGTGAGAGCTGGAGATTCGAATACTGTAAAAACATCACGCTCGCTTAATAAAAAAGTTTGAGAAATTCTCGTTTTTTCGCTCAAAATCGAATCCTTGTTGCATCGTTCCGAGCCGAACACTGCAAAACCGTCTCATGTGACGTAAATAAGCTCAGTTTTGGGGAGACATAGCTTGAAAGATCGAGTGAGAGCTGGAGATTCGAATACTGTAAAAACATCACGCTCGCTTAATAAAAAAGTTTGAGAAATTCTCGTTTTTTCGCTAAAAATCGAACAAAATACTGTTGCATCGTTCTGAGCCGAACACTGCAAAACAGTTTCATGTGACGTATATCCGCTCAGTTTTGGGGAGACATAGCTTGAAAGATCGAGTGAGAGCTGGAGAATGGAACAATGTCAAAACCTCACGCTCGCTTATTAAAAAAGTTTGAGAAATTCTCGTTTTTTCGCTCAAAATCGAATCCTTGTTGCATCGTTCCGAGCCGAACACTGCAAAACCGTCTCATGTGACGTATATCCGCTCAGTTTTGGGGAGACATAGCTTGAAAGATCGAGCGAGAGCTGGAGATTCAAGTAATGTAAAGACCTCACGCTCGCTTATTAAAAAAGTTTGAGAAATTCTCGTTTTTCGCTAAAAATCGAACGAAATACTGTTGCATCGTTCCGAGTCGAACACTGCAAAACCGTCTCATGTGATCAGCCGTTTGTTGCTTAAACGAGAGATGGTACATACTCAGGTTGGGTTCTGATCGTTACGAATGTTGGAGTTTCCTAAATATAGCTACAGCAATCATCGCTACTTCACTGATTGCGTTGTAAGGAACCATCTGTAGATGATCTTCTGTGTTCAGTGCTGTGGCGAATTGTTAAGTAGGCCAGAATTTGGGTCCCAGAACGCGCCACAGAGATTTCAGTCCATTTATCGTGTTTAGGATTGTGGTTTTTATGTGTTGCTATGATTTCCCTCCCTTTCTCTGGCCCAACACAGCAGCTTACGAGTGTGTTTGAGCTTAGATTTCAGTTCATTTATCGCGTTCAGGATTGTGTCTGTGTGAAGTTTCAAGGCTAACATATCACAGGTTTTGGCTAGCTCAACACAGCGGCTTACGAGTGTTTTTAAGCGGAGATTTCTGTTCTTTTCTTGCGTTCAGGCTTGTGTTTTTGTGAAGTTTCAAGGCTATGATTTCCCTCCCTTTCTCTAGTTCAACACAGCTGCTTACGAGTCTCTTTAAGCGAAGATTTCAGTTCATTTCTCGCGTTCAGGCTTGTGATTTTGGAGTGTTTTAAGGCTACGATATCACAGGTTTTGGCTAGCTCAACGCTTAGGCTTACTAGTGTCTGTAAGCTCAGATTTCAGTTCATTTCTCGCGTTCAGGCTTGTGTTTTGCTGTGTTCTAAGGCTATGATTTCAGTTTTTGTCTTGTTCAACACAGCAGCTTAGTAGCGTATTGTGATCTTTTGGTGTTTCAAGGCTACGAATTCAGTCGTTTTATTGGCTTAAGGAAGAAAGAAATTGTTAAACGCAGATCAAAGTCTTTTTTTCAAAGAGTAATGAATTTATAGAGGTGCGGTTTGTTTCATGGGTTGGACCAACTAACGATTTGTTTTTCATTTTATTCTGAATTTATTTGATCACTTTCGGTCGTAGTGGATCAAATGACGACGTGATTCAAGGTTAGCATTGCATTGGCGCAGTTAGATCAGGCTGCGCAGTCCAAGACTGTCTTTAAGCGAAGATTTCAGTTCATTTATCGCGTTCAGGCTTGTGATTTCGCAAGAGAGCTCATGCCTTGTAACTTTGAAGAGTGATGACATTGATAGCTTAGAATTAGTCTTTTTATTGAAACTGAGCCTAATAACCGATAACTAAGAGTTGTGTCGATGGGCGCCGGAGGCGTCCTGAGAAGAGCTCATGCCTCCTAACTTCCGAGATTTCAAAGACTGCGGTGGTTTATTGATCCAACTTGTAGCTTAGAATTAGTCGTTTACTGGAGCTAAGGCCAGATAAGGCGAAGCAGCCTAAGAGTGCAAAACCACCGAATGCGATGCCAAGAATCTATTTAAGCTAAGTCTGATTGCTGTTTTTACAGTCTTTCACGGTTTGTATTACGATTATTCAGTGTAAAGCAGGCTAAGCTGTGTTAGAGTGTCTGTAAGCTCAGATTTCAGTTCATTTCTCGCGTTCAGGCTTGTGGTTTGCGGTGTTTTAAGGCTACGATATCACAGGTTTGGGCTAGCTCAACACAGCGGCTTACGAGTGTCTCTAAGCTTAGATTTCTGTTATTTTCTCGCGTTCAGGCTTGTGTTTTTGTGAAGTTTCAAGGCTATGATTTCCCTCCCTTTCTCTAGTTCAACACAGCAGCTTGCGAGTCTCTTTAAGCGAAGATTTCAGTTCATTTCTCGCGTTCAGGCTTGTGATTTTGGAGTGTTTTAAGGCTACGATATCACAGGTTTTGGCTAGCTCAACGCTTAGGCTTACTAGTACAGCAGCTTAGAAGCGTATTGTGATCTTTTGGTGTTTCAAGGCTACGAATTCAGTCGTTTTATTGGCTTAAGGAAGAAAGAAATTGTTAAACGCAGATCAAAGTCTTTTTTTCAAAGAGTAATGAATTTATAGAGGTGCGGTTTGTTTCATGGGTTGGACCAACTAACGATTTGTTTTTCATTTTATTTTGAATTTATTTGATCACTTTCGGTCGTAGTGGATCAAATGACGACGTGATTCAAGGTTAGCATTGCATTGGCGCAGTTAGATCAGGCTGCGCAGTCCAAGACTGTCTTTAAGCGAAGATTTCAGTTCATTTATCGCGTTCAGGCTTGTGATTTCGCAAGAGAGCTCATGCCTTGTAACTTTGAAGAGTGATGACATTGATAGCTTAGAATTAGTCTTTTTATTGAAACTGAGCCTAATAACCGATAACTAAGTAAGAGTTGTGTCGATGGGCGCCGGAGGCGTCCTGAGAAGAGCTCATGCCTCCTAACTTCCGAGATTTCAAAGATTGCGGTTGTTTATTGATCCAACTGGTAGTTTAGAATTAGTCGATTTATTGAATCGAAGAATAATAACCGATAGTTAAGAGTTGTGTCGATGGGTGCCGGAGGCACCCTGAGAAGAGCTCAGGGTGCCTCCGGCAATGCTCAGGGTGCCTCTCCGTGAATGCGCAGAGTGCTTTGATACAGTAAATGCTCAAATTGCATTGACGCTTCAGAGTGCATTGACGCCGTGAATGCTCAGAACGGATCGCTTTCAGTGTCATTAGCGATAACAAATTGCTTTTTTCGCTACTCTCATTATCATTAGCGCGCCGGCGAATCAAGCAGTGAAATCCATTAATCTTGCTGGCTTCCGGTTCAGCTTCAGAGACTTGCGCCGCGAAACAGCTGTCAACGAGTTTAATATCGTACACCTATTGAGTAACCCGCACTTGTTGTCTGTACGCCGTCTCGACTAGTCGGTTCTCTGTGACGCGCGCCTTTCAGCTTCAATTTCAGTTTTACAGCTCTTTTTTTGTCGTCAGGCAGCTGCGCTCTTGATATTTCCATCCTAAGTTAGTTATTTTGTCTGATTTCAGAAAATTTTTAAAAAATCTTTGAGAACTTCTCGTTTTCTCGCTCAAAACCGAATTCGAGTGTTCGAGCCGAACACTGCAAAACCGTCTCATGTGACGTATATCCGCTCAGTTTTGGGGAGACATAGCTTGAAAGATCGAGTGAGAGCTGGAGATTCCAATAGTGTCAAGACCTCACGCTCGCTTATTAAAAAAGTTTGAGAAATACTCGTTTTTTCGCTTAAACCCGAATCGGCTTAGCCGCGTTCGAGCCGAGTCAACGAGTGCATTGTCTCCGTGAATGCGCAGAGTGCTTTGATACAGTAATGCTCAAATTGCATTGACGCTTCAGAGTGCATTGACGCCGTGAATGCTCAGAATGGATCGCTTTCAGTGTCATTAGCGATAACAAATTGCTTTTTTCGCTACTCTCATTATCATTAGCGCGCCGGCGAATCAAGCAGTGAAATCCATTAATCTTGCTGGCTTCAGGTTCAGCTTCAGAGACTTGCGCCGCGAAACAGCTGTCAACGAGTTTAATATCGTACATCTATTGAGTAACCCGCACTTGTTATCTGTACGCCGTCTCGACTAGTCGGTTCTCTGTGACGCGCGCCTTTCAGCTTCAATTTCAGTTTATTTTGGGCGTTTGAGACTTTTTGTTTCTAGATCGCGTCAATTCTCTTAATTGAGTAGATCAGCTTACATTTTTTTCTTGTGACTTAGGCTATGAGAAAGGGATTGACGCCGTGAATGCTCAGTTCATTCATGATATGAATCCGTTTGTTTAAATTTAGCCAAGGAATAATGTGTGCTAAAGATAGGTTACAGTAACTCAAAGTTGTCGAAGTTTGTCAAAGTTATCAACTAAAATATCTGTGCTGCTCCGGCAAAATAAGCTTTTCTCCGAGCACCAAATCTGTGCTCCAAAACCCCAATGTGAAGCTTTTGTGGCTTCCGCGAGAAAGGCTTTTGTCGCGGGAGCAAATTTGAGCAGTGAAATCCACAAATCGTGCCGCGAAACAACTGTCAACAAGTGCATTGACGCCGTAAATGCTCTGACTGCATTGACGCCGTGAATGCTCGGACTGCATTGACGCCGTGAATGCTCAGAATGGATCGCTTCCAGTGTCATTAGCGATAACAAATTGCTTTTTTCGCTACTGTCATTATCATTAGCGCGCCGCGAAACAAGCAGTGAAATTCATAAATCTTGCTGGCTTCCGGTTCGGCTTCAAAGACTTTGTGCCGCGAAACAACTGTCAACGAGTGCATTGACGCCGTGAATGCTCGGACTGCATTGACGCCGTGAATGCTCAGAGGCCATTGACGCCGTGAATGCTCGGACTGCATTGACGCCGTGAATGATCAGAGGCCATTGACGCCGTAAATGATCAGAGGCCATTGACGCCGTGAATGCTCGGACTGCATTGACGCCGTGAATGATCAGAGGCCATTGACGCCGTGAATGCTCGGACTGCATTGACGCCGTGAATGATCAGAGGCCATTGACGCCGTGAATGCTCGGACTGCATTGACGCCGTGAATGCTCAGAGACCATTGACGCCGTGAATGCTCGTACTGCATTGACGCCGTGAGTGCTCAGAGGCCATTGACGCCGTGAATGCTCGGACTGCATTGACGCCGTGAGTGCTCAGAGGCCATTGACGCCGTGAATGCTCGGACTGCATTGACGCCGTGAATGCTCGTACTGCATTGACGCCGTGAATGCTCAGAGGCCATTGACCCGTGAACGCTCAGAGGGCATTAATTTAATAGTATGTCATTTCGTGGATCATGCGTGGATTGCTGAAGATTCCCCAACAAGTAATTTTTACTTTTAGTCTTCACAAACAATGCGTTGGCTTTCATTGCTATTAATGATAGCAGGATATTGGCAAGCGAATTCGCTTTTGTCTGCACAGTACCTTCACGCAAATGGCTTCAATGTGTTGCAGTCCACAAAAGCAAGGTTGTTATCCGTTGTATGCTCTCAACGAAAAAATTTCTTAAGGATTTTCAAGTACGAGGCAGCTAAAAACATCTCGATTCAATTACGGTTTGGCGCAACTGAACAGCTACGAATGATGGCGCGTGAAGTAGAATCTCTTACTTTAAAAGGAATACTGCAGGATCTGGTCTTGAATTTAGACAACCGACTCCATGCTTTTCTGCACCACCATTGCTCTCTTAAGCAAATCCCTGCGTTAAAAGGTACGCAAAGTTAGTAGTTTATGTTAATAAAGTGTTGTAGGGTCTCACAAAATGCGTGCATTGAGTTTGAACGACTTTGACGAGACTTACCTCAACGTACAAGGGGGGCTTTCGGATAGCTACGGACACCAATCAGTTCTGCGTCGTCTCCATGAACAGATAGCTTTAATGGAACAATCTCAGCAGTTGTTGGTAAAAGAAATTTTTGACTACAACATTTTGCCTCTCCGTGCAAACCTTGCCGAAACAAAGTACGACATATACGATTTGCTACAGAATAATACATTATTCCTTCAAGTAACCAATCAATTCACATTTGATTTTAATTATTATTTAAGATGCAGCTGTTGGCTGAACCAGATGGGATTGTCAACAACAGTATCAATGCTATTCCTCGTTCATGTGTTGGCAACTCACTTGTTGTCACTGTGAATTTTCCAACAATTACAAACGATGATGGACAATTATATGTGGTAAGTCGCAAAAATACGTGGAGGTTATTTGAAACACCATTAGGTTGAGCATCCACGTGATTACATTAACTGGCTGGTTCCAACAAGAACATTGTATTTTAAATCGAACTCTTCGATCCCGTACCTCGTCAGACAAAACATGTGCAATAGGGTAAACTGGACATTAATTGATAAAAATAAATAAAATACAGATCGGCGTGGACGAATTGATATGTCCAGAAGAAGCTTTACGTGTCGCAGTTTTGTGTGACATTAGACAGATGGAAAAATGTCCTCGCCAACTTTGGACGATATTTATTGCTTATATTACGATGTACCCATCTCAATTACAACTTGCAGTCACTCTATTGGTTGCTTTCGTGCTATGTTGGACTACAGCTTTGTTACTCTACAAATCTTGGTGCAAGAAAAAGAAACTTGCAGTTGCACACAATTACAGCGGCACCAATACCCGACCACGTCAACACCTTCATCAACTCACTTTTAACTATTAGATAACTTTTTAACACCAGGGTGTTCTTTTCTTATTAGCTTGTATTAGCTTGAATTAAATTACTGACACAATTTGCTATTTGTTCCGAAGCCGTTTGTTTCGCTCGTTTTACCTAAATGCTATAACCGTTCTACTACAAATCTGTTTTGTTTTAGGATGATCTACTTGATTATCTGTCAGCTATTGAGTGTTGCTTTAGCGACTACAAGTAGCAATATTGAAGACCTTCGACAGTCATACCTTGACAGCAATGGAATCATGGGCGAAGCGTACAGAAACGCCCTGTGAGTATTCCTTCACACTAATATTTTTAATGTACAATTTAGAATAATCGACTACAACGATTATGAAACATACTCCGTTGCCATTGATTTTGGTAACTTTACAGAATTGGAAGCGCACGTTCACAAAATCGTCAACAAGAAAACTAGGAGCGATCTTCTGGCACTGATCGACACAACACGCCTCTATTCAAAACGACAATTACAGTACGGCTGTGAGGCTGCAAATCTTGAAATAATGGACGGTGGGTTCAAGTTTTTTAAATGAAGCTCATTGTATATTCGCCAGGGAGTGTTCGCGAGAAAAGATTTCTTGCTACTATTCCTATATGGGCGCTACTACTTTCCCCCATAGACGATCAAACTATGGAACACAGATTGAACAGTACAATTGACGCACTCGTTGCAATTGATGATGAAATATCGCGTTCAAGAAAGTTTCAGTATTTGTCACACGTTTTATCGGAAACGACGAGAGCTCAAGAGTTAGCTCTCCGCGAGCTATTTGAACACCATCGATTACCCCGTAGAATGGGACCAAATGAACTCGAAAACGTTTGCATTGTATGCTGTTGCGAAAATATCAATTACTTTCAGATCATATCGAGCAACATCCCCCATCAGTCTGGCGAGCTGCTGACAAAGGCGGCATCCGCCCTTCCTATACGATGCGCAGATAGCAGTTTGATAGTAAGCCTGCAAGTACCTGATACAACTAGTCGAACTGGAACTGTCTACAAGGTGCACCGTTTAAAAAACGTATTTATTACTACATTTTGCAGGTGACATCTATTGGTTTGTTTACGGCTGACAACAATCCCGTGTTTGCAACAATGCAGCTACCTCTACCTCACATTTACTTTGACTCTAACTCAAGCACCGCCCACATCTTTGACATGACTGCGTGCATCAAGGTAATTACAATAATTTGAAACAAATTAGCATTACTATATTGAAGACTTCGCCGGAGCTCTTACTTTGTCCAAAAGAAGCTGTAGTGGACTTGCCACTGTGTGACATCAGAAAAGAGAGCTCTTGTGAAATGGTAGTTGAACCAGTAACCGAAGGATTTGTTAGAATTTTTGAGTTTGGCGACGAGCAGTTTGTGGCCACGACTATCTGTGATTATACTCACATTACCAGAGATTCGATCGAAACAAACTACTCTTTCAAAGTTTGCCCTTTTGTCTCACAGCTTTCAGTGCCCTGGAACACTACGGTAATCATAGGCAATACGAGTTTAATTGGAAAAGAACCTATTGGCAGCCTTCCACACGTTCGAAAGGTTAGAACAAAAGAGTGGTTTGCTTTTAAATGAATTATTGTAGACAGTAGATGCAGCTATATTTCTCGAAGGGCCCTGGCATGAACACATCAAAGAAGCGCGTAACTTTAATGCTCGCGTTGTCCGCAATGGACCCCTCTTCGAAATGAAGTTGTTTCCTAAATTGTTCGACTTGGCAACTGATGCAAAAATTGTAACCACCAAAGTTTTCGGATTCTTCGAAAACTTAAAAAACTTATTGTTAGGTACGAACTAAATACTGTAAATTTATCAATAACATTTAATTTAGCAATCGCTGTGCTTGTTTTAGCTATTGCTGTTTGCATTGGTTGCTGCAAAATTTTCATCTGCATTCGAGCTGCTTGTTGTATGTTTTCTTATACTTTACACTACTACTGCGCAATTAAGGTTTTCTGAAGCCGCTGGTTGCTGTTCCCAAGTTCATCGGAAGCTCTATTCTATCGTTGGCATCACTTACCATTCCAGTCCAACCTGTTAAGACTAAGTCGTCAAAAACAAAACCTACATACTCAGGAATGAGTCCCACATCTCCAGCAACGGCTGTGGCACCAAACGCAAATGAATTGAAAACCCTTCTCCAAACAAGGCAGAAACCAAATGTTTAGATCCACGATGAATGCGAACGGACATTTTCTAGTGTGCTCACAAATTTACCTTCATAACTTTTAGTAGTACTATTTGCTTGTCATTTCATAAAGGTTTATTATTGCGAGCAGTTCTTCAGTACTGTTACCGTTATCTCGGTTGACTATTTAATCTGTGTCATATCTTACTAGTTGCCTGTTCCTATAGTTTAATGCACATGTTTTCAGTTCATCAAAGAACCTACTTGAAGATGCTTGTAACGATGTTACTCATTTCATACGCTTCGTTATGTATGCCATTCATACATGTCGAACGGGAACGTTCCGAATACTTTGAACGGAATGGCATTTCAGCGTGCTACCACGCTGATGCTGTTATCATTCCCCATGATGGTGACGGTAACGGAACCATTTACAAAGTATATGACAACCATATTTTTAACCTTTCAACAAAATAACCTTACTGCAGGCGAAGACGATCGGATTGTTCACAAGAGACTCTGTACCTCTTTTCGCATCGATTGAAGTACCAGAATATCTGTATTTCAAAGGATCCTCTGTCACCCCAATTGGATTGAACATCAGTCAATGCATTCGGGTTTGGAAGAAATTGATTTCAGTTCATGATTCCATTTTCAGATAACCGACAGCAACTATCCAGAAATGATTTGTCCCTCAACGGCTTTATCATCGACTTACATATGCGATCTACAAAATGAATCTACGTTGTGTCATCTTACACTCGAACGTCCGCGACTGGACTTTTCTCGTATTTCGGAAAGTTGCGGAAAACTATTTGTTGCATCGACTACCGGAGATTACGCGTTTCTCAACGAAAATGACGAGCGCCATCAGCAGCGACTTGATTACACTCCGCAAGTTGTTGCAGTTACACTCAAAGGAAACAGTACACTTATTTGGGCAAATACGAAAATTTTACCGTCTTTCGAACCACACGCTGACCAAAATACTGTCACAACTGTAAGCAGTCATTATTAACTTACTGAAATGCATTTGTCTTGCGTTTAGGTTGGCAGCGGAGGAGAAATACACGTCGATCCACTGTGGCACCGTTTAATTAATGACAGCCGGAATTTTACGGGCGTCATTGGGCGTAATGGCTCAGAAATGGTGCTATTTTTAGTACCAGTGAATTTCGTACTCCAAGATGCTAAAGTGTATGCCGCAAAAACAGCCGACTTTTTTGCCGACTTCCGCAACATTGTGATGGGTAATAACAATTTCACTCTATCAAATGCTTTGTATTTGCCTTGCAGTTGTTGCAGCTATCGTCCTCTTGACATTTGTGTTCGCTGGATCGTTGAAAGTGGTCGAATCTATCCGCGCACTGTGCTGTAAGTTAAAATTGGAATTACTGCTTTAATAATTTTCAATTCATGTAGGTGTCGTGAAACCGTTGGAATCCGATATTGACGTTGCTTTCCCTGCTTGTGAAAAAGGTGTATTGGAAGCGATCAAGAACAAACAGAAGCCGTCCGCCTTGCTATCTCTTATTAAAAGCAACTCTCAGCTATAATAATCCGTTGTCTGAGTTGATTTCTTGCCATTTGCTCTTCATTTAACTTGTTGATTAAATTTAAATGTTATGTAATTAATTAACAGTGCTGTTTTAATCGGCTTGTTTATCTCTCGACTTACTCGGTTTATTATGATTTTACTCACATTTCATTTAGGCTATTGAAACAATGCAGACCATCCGGAGAACAGAAGATCACAAACTTTGTCTGAAATCCACGTTGTCACTGTCAAGAACTGTATCTTATTGGGAAGCAACCAAACTGGATATCAAGGCTCACATTGCTGTATTTGGACCACCTCACTTTTTCCACACATTCAATTTACGCGAAGTAGATCCACCTCTCCATTCTACAAAAACTAGGCATCCTTCAAAGAGAACCTGTACGATTCTCTAACTTACTTTATTCTCTACAAATATTCCAACTCCCTGGATATGTTTCTGCATATTACTTCTATGCTGCTGCATTTGGTTCAGACGCTCCCGACCGTGTGTTTCTATTCCAATTTATTTCGCCGATATTCAATAAAGTTTTTCTCTTTTTCTTATTGATTCCTAAACCGTTCATGGCGGTGTTCCATATTTGCATAATTTGTTCCTTGTTACAGACGTTTGTCACAATTTGGTAGTACTGGTTCATTTTAAATAATGCATTTTCAGTTCGTGAAGAAACAACTTGAATATGCTTTTCACGATTCTACTAATTTCTTACGCTTCCTTGAGCATTTCTTTCAATCTGGATACTGACAAGGAACGTGCAAAATACTTTGAGCGGAATGGTATTTCCGCATGCTATCACACTCATGCTGTGATCCTCCCCCGTGATGATGCCGGTTACGGAAAGGTTTACAAGGTATTGAAGCTTCAACTTTTCAACCGTTAAATAAAATTTGTAAATGCAGACAAAGTCGATCGGATTATTCACCAAAGACAGCGAACCTCTTTTGGCAACAATGGAGGTACCCGAACATCTCTATTTCGACGCCTTCTCTGTGAATCCAGTTGCTTTGAACGTCACCAAATGCATGCAGGTTGTTTGCGTAAAAGATTAATTAGAATTTTAAATTCCATTTACAGTCACCCCACAAACCTGTAGCATCCACAGAAATCATTTGTCCGCGTTCAGCCTTATCAATGCCTCAACTTTGCGACGTCCAAGTAGAGTCTACTTGCCGTCTGACACTAGAACGGCTGCCGAAGGAGTCGGCCAGAATTTCAGAAAGCTGCAACAACATCTTTGTTGCAACAACTGCAGCAAATTTCACCTTTTTAAGCAAAAACGACGAACAGCAGCACGGCAAACTGCTTTCAATTCCTCAAGTGGTAACTGTTTCGCTTGCTCAAAACAGCACGATTGTTTGGGCTAATGCAACTTGGTCATCGTCTTTTGATACAGACACAGCCAAAAGCACAATCGCGGAGGTAATGATTTATTGTCAAATCCTGATTATAAGTTGCACTCGTTGTACATTTAGTTTGGAACTGCTGGAAAGATATACACGGATCCGCTCTGGCACAACGTGATTACAGATCGCCGCCGCTTTTCGGGTGCTATCGGCCGTAACGGGTCGAGAATGGTTCTTTTTGTTGTACCACTGAACCCGGTTCTACAGGACGCCAAGGTTTATGTTGCGAAAACAATAGATTTTTTACAAGACAGCAGCAATCTTGTGATTGGTAAACCGATTTCGACTCAAGTTAAAATTATGCCATTTGGTTTGTAGTTGTTGCAGCGTTCGGCCTTGTTGCATTTCTGTGCGCTGGATTTTGGAAAATGGTCGAAGCTATCCGCGCAATGTGTTGTAAGTTAAAAATTGAAATTACTGCTGTAGCCATTTATTTTTAATTAGTTATCATGAAACCGACGGAAACAGAAGCCTATAAATTCGATTCTGATGCTTTCCCAGCTTTTGAAAAAGGTTTATCTGAAGCGCTCAAGAACAAACGCAAGACGTTCACTGAAAAAGGTCAAAAGAAATGCGAGACGCCGACCTTGCTGAAGAAGGCCTGAATTGGTCTTTTGCCGTTTACTCTACATTAGTCTACAGTCGACCTTAACTGATCGAGACATTTACTCTACATTTAACTTGTTCGATTAAATTTTATTCATTTCATGTGTACAATTAACACTGCCGTCTAATTCGGCTTCTTTATCTCTCATTGTACTTCCTTTATCTATGTATGCTTAATGTCCACACATACTTTTAGGTAATTTTCAACTTAAGAAAATGGCGAATTCATTATTGGGACTACTGTTTCATAGCAAGTACGCTTGTCCTTTCTGTGGCAAGAAGTGTAAGGCGCACAAACTTGAAAAGCATGTCCAGAAGCACTCTGATCTTTGCGAACCATTGCTTGATGAAGAAAAACGCAAGAAGATTGTGGAAGCAGTTCGCCTTGGCAAATTTTGTTGCTACACTTGCTTGACGTTGCGCTACGAGGTACATTTCTAACTTCTCCGAAATCTTACCCCTATTTTTTTAGATGCGTAATGGTAATGTTGTTCACTGCGAAGCTCCGGTAGGCGGTGTTGGTCGCAAACGAACCGCAACGGGACAGTTCGTGCGTAAGCATGCTGCTGCTGCTCCTGCTGCTGCTGCTCCACAAGTGAACCCTGCAAATGCAGCAAATGTGCAAATGTTGTCCCCGGCTAGTTCAAATACATCGACTGCCACAATTCAAGGTCAAATCGTAGCGAATGCGAGCAACAACACCATCGGACCTGAATCAAGATACGCGGATTTTCGGCTGTTGACATATATCTCGTCGGATGGGATTCGGACCCAGCGGCTTTAGATTCCGTAACCGAAGTAAACCGCCTTGGTTCCGGTGCACTACTACTGTACGCGCGACTGATTCACCGCCAACTCGAGGCTCAGCGCCGTAGCGAGATAGCGATTGTGGATCCGGAGTTCTTGCGTTTGAACGGTGGCACAATGGTTTACTATGGTGCTGAAACGCCTCTAGAACTGCTCGTACCGTACTACCACGCTGGTCATTGGACTCTGTTTGCCTTAAACGTTGCTAGCAAACAATTATTGCATTACGATCCAAACCGCTTGAAGAAACTTCCTTCCGTCACGGCAACAAAAAACATTCGGACCAGTGCGAAACGTCTTCTGGCGCACGCCAAAGAACATCTTAACAATCGTCTTGAAGTAACTGATGCAGTTGTGCTCCGTGGTGTTGCCGACTTTGGAACCAATTTCCACCAAAACAAACCAGACGATAACAACTGCGGCTTCTTCGTTTTGGCGTTCATCGAGCAATTTTTTAAGAAAGAGCTGTTGTCTTTGTTTGACATCAAATTGTACCGTCGCTATGTAGGTCGATTGGTTAATGCAGCTGCTGGTTCCACTATCCAACTTCTTGCGACACCGTAAGTTTTGTATCATTCTTTGGAAGAAGCTTAATATTATTGTTAAAGAGATTATCCTCCTAAAACTGTTTCTGTGGAGCTAGCCGCTACCCAATTCTCGCAAGCAATTGGTATCTCTTCTCCAAGGACGCCAAGGACTACTCTAATCGGACACTCCACAGCACCGTTTTACGATAATGCCGGTGAACACTTGCCGTTAGCGATGTTGGATTACGCAGAGCAAGCCGTGATGCAAATAGGTGTGCCGGTTGGTGAAATTGGCAACGATCACATCACAGAAAGAGGCTGGTTAGTGATGGCACCGTACTTGCTTTACTTGCGATGGGTCTACGAACATCTACCAGATGAACAAAAAGAGATCGTAGCTTTTCTTAGCCCAGACTTTTTCTGGGCCGACGAAACAGATTCACGCACCATGCAGACATCTCGATCATCTTACTTGGGCTTTTTTGGAGCAAGTCAACCACGTTACCTGCTAGCGGCTCAATGCCTCGGATCTCATTGGATTCTTTATCATATGGATCTGCGGACTGGCATTGTATGCAACTACGATCCTTATCGTTCCACTCGGATTGAACGTTGTCATGCGGCCGCTTCTGTCAAGGCGGCAGTTCTTCGCCTGCGAACAGCAGCTCGTTCAACATTTCAAACAAACTACAATCTTGTTGATACAGTTCAACTTCGTGGAAATTCTGAGTTTGGTGAATCACAAAACCAATTAAGAAGCGACGGAATCAACTGTGGCTTTTACGTGCTTGCCTACGTTGAACAGATCATGCGTGGCAGGGCCTTTGAAAACTTTGACGTCTATCAATATCGCGTGCATGTTGCCAATATCGTGAATCCCTCGTCAGCTCCACAACTTCAAATAACAGGAGCAGTGATGAATTTGTAAGTTCGAATCAAGCTAAATCTTTAAAAACACTAATTTTAGTGTGGATCCGGAATTTTGCGCTCCGAAGGAACTTCCTCTCCCGAGCGATTTGACAATGAGCCCGGTTCGAACCTCCAATCAGTCCCCTAGGCATATTCAGGACTCACACAACAGCCGTCAGAACTTGTACAGGGACAGACAACGGTACGTCAGAATAGCTCAAATTCACAAAAATACGTCACAATATCTTAGACTACAAACTAGTACGACCGCATATGCTGCTAAGTTCAGTACACCTCCACAAGGCACGCCTCGGTAGTCCATTTCTTTTTTGTTCAATTTAATTTACATTTCTTCAGAACTGGTCGTCCTCGTCTGCAACTTTCGCCGAATAGCAAACAAGCCAGACAAAACAAGCAAAAACGGAATAAGGCCCACAACAATCGTGCTCTCTACAAGAAGAAACGGTAACGATAAGTTGCAATGACGTAGTTAATATTTATTCATTTCCAGAGAAGAGTTAATTCAAAAAAATCAGCTTTCAAGTGTTTCCAAGCTAATGAAGACATTTGCCAAAAAACACGCCATCTCCGCAGCGCCTACAATTCTCAACTACTTTGCTGCCGATAAACCAAAAGCCATTGCAAAGTTCTGCAATCTGCTTACTCAGTATAAGTACCGCGTTCGGAAGGCAGCAGGGCGGTATGACCGAAATCGGTACAGCCGCTACCTCAAGACAAAGAATATGCTCTCATTAACAACAAGGATCAACAAGACGCTAGCTTCCATCACATCTGTTACCAATTTTCCTGAAGGAAAATTTGAAGAACTCAAAATTTTGGTTAAGTTACGTTCCGAGAAGGCTCCAAAATCCCTGCAAGAAGCTGTGGGCCAACTGGGAGCTGCAAAATACCTGAGCGACAAACTTGCGCTTATGACGGCTATAACGACGGATGCGCTTGATAAAGTGCGCACCCAAATATTGAATCACATCAGCGGTGATGTTGTGCGTTTGAATTCACATTCCGACAACCACTACGCTACTAGAGTTCTTGGCCGCGTTCGCTACCATGTCTGCAAAACTAATGAGAGCATTGAAGGCTACAAACCAATGAAGGAGGTGTATGTACACATGTACGATAGATTTATGGAAAAAGAAAGAGAGTGCGCTGCAGAAGGAGCGACTGACGCAAACAAACCTTCAAATAACGGAGAGCTCCCTTTGGTTTCAACACCGTCTACCATGCTCAATAGATTAGCTTTAAACTCTCCGCGCGCAGCTACTATCCTCTCTCCAAAAACGCCAATTTCAAGAAAGAATCAGGTAATTTGAAATGTTCCACAATGCAATCAGTTTCTTTTTAGTCTTCATCAAACATTACGCCCAAGTTGCGCCGTCCGATTCGCATGTCAAAAAGATTTACTGACAAAACTACTTTATCGGAGAGTAACAAGGTTTGGTCATTGTCCATTTTAAAAATCCAATCGAAAACACATTTAGGAAAATATTGGTCCAAGTGATGAGTTCGTCCCAATGAACATAAGTCCACTTGTTGTCGACAAGAGCAACTCAAAATCGACGTCTGAAATTGCTCTTATTCCACATGCCATCGATTCATCAGCCAACAGTGTCCAAATTTTGTCAATGAACAGCCCCTCATCAGCCAACAGTGTTCAAATATTGTCAATGAACAGCCCTTCATCAGCCGACAGTGTTCAAATTTTGTCAACGAACAGCCCTACTCCTGGCAGAAACCACAATGTCCGTGTGGGCGCGCTTGAAAGTGCAGAGGAAAACGACGTGGTAAGTCAATGTACAGAATCATCACACCTTTGTAAACTTTAGATTGCGACAGATTTTGTGGCTGCTGAAGTGGAAGACCACGACGTTCCTATAAGCCACTACAGTCAGAATCAAAGAGATGCTTTGGATAACCAAGCAGTTGAAGAAAACGACGCTGTCACTGAGGAGGTTGGTGGGATTCGCAATGCGGCAGTCGCTCTACTACGATCTGCAACATACATCAGAGAGTGCTCATTGGCATGTGAACCAATCAATGATTCTGAGTCACCAATTATGAAGAAACTGTTATTGCAATTGGTAGACAGTTTGGGAAAACGGACCACGGAAGTCCTGCAAAACTTCCATACTCCTCATCCATCATTGCAACGTTCACCATTGGAATGGCTTGGTCGCCACTACAACTGCTACAGTGGTATACGTACTTTGAAAAAGAGAGTTGCCGATTTTGAGCGCTTGCACTCTCTCATTCTGCGTATTGGAAAAGCTCTAACAACAATCGACATTGACGAAATGCATCGCCTGACAACTGGTCAGAATGTTACTAGATCAATTTGGAATGCAGTATGCAAGGAATATTTTGATCACACTTCCGACCAAACCCTAAGCAACACCTACAAGAATTGGGGAAAGGCGGTCAACAAATTCAGGGAGGACATCAACAAAAACGAAGTTCACGTTTGTCAGGTGTGCAATCAGCTCAACATGATCGACGATATGAGCTCAATTACAATCTGTGACGGTATCCCTGCGTCTAACACAGCCCCAGTCGGTTTGCGACAACCAACTGTTCAACTTCCACGTGTATGGCTTCCTGTACCACTACGTCAAGAAAATGAAGTTCGCATATGTCGAATGTGCAGAAGAAAAGTAGTCGAAAAGAAACTTCCGCCCTATGCTATTGTGAATGGAAATGGCGTCGATGAAATGCCACCTTGTTTGGAAGACATGAATTGGATTGAGCTATGCCTAATCCAACTGATTCGCCCAGTTCAAAACATTTTTCATCTAGTTGACCAGGGCGGCAGAACTACCGGAGTGAAAGCCACAAAAGGTGATTGCCTCTTTTAATGTTTGTTTGAGACCAATAATTTAGGTGCTATGGTCCTCCTTCCAGTTCCTTTGGAATCCACCGTTGACCATTTAGCGGAAACACTGGAGCTACCGTCTGCAACTGGTCTTCGCATTATGGTTGATGCGGGTTTCACAAAGAAGCTGATTTCTTTGTCGAAAGTTTTAACGGCTCTTAAATGGCTGAAAGAAAACAACAAATACTACGCGCAGATCACCATCAACGAGAACTTTTGCTTCACGGATAGGGATGAAGTAATCTTTCCTACGCCACAACCTCAAGAACGCTACGATGCGCTCATAGCTCGCAATCCTGCAGACAACGAGCACTTGCTGACGCAGAAAGATTTTGAAGGACAGCCATTGCTGAGTACCAGCGGCGTACCAGCTCCAAACACGACCACCTCAACGATGTACCATCAAGAATACGTTCTCAAGAAACATCCGTATCACCCGATTCAAATCTCAAAAGCTCAGACGGCGGATGTAAAGTCCTTTCCCCACCTGTTTCCAACTGGAAATTTTGGTTTCGAAGAACCACGTGAGTCATCTCTAAAGCTACGGGCAGTTTTCAAGAGCAAACTACGCAACGCTGAGAGACGTTTTGCGCGCAACATGCAGTATGTTGCAATGGGAACAGGCATCTTTGCTCAGCTTGACATTACGTCAAGTTTAGGAATCAATGCCAGACTTGGCAAGGGGCGTTTGCCTGTGAGCGAACTTCAAAGAATGATTGTTGAAAAGGACGAGCGATTTGCCCAACTTACATCCCCAATTATGGAAAAATTGCGTGGAACACAACCTTACTGGAACGGAGTGAAGCAAGAACTCAAGGCCCACATTGCCATCTTTGGTCCACCAACGTTCTTTATCACTCTCAATCCAAGTGAAGAAAACTGGACGGAAATTCACGAAGCTTACGCTGCGATCTACAAGAAGGATGTGGCCGAAGTGAAGGAAAATATTCGCCACTACATTGCCGAAGATTCGTACGTCTTTTCTCGATGTGTCCAAAGACGGTATCGTATGTTTCGCAAATACTTTTTGGGCGACGGCAGTGATGGATTCGAAGGACCTCTTGGGAAAGTGGCACACTACTTCTGTAGAATTGAATATCAGAAGAGGGGGACGGAGCATTTGCATCTACTGATTTGGAACAAGGATGCTCCAGGGAAAGATGCGACAGACGAAGAACGCATAACTTTCATCGACAAATACATAACCGCCCGAATGCCAGACGAGGCAACAGAAAAGGAGCTCTTCGACATTGTAAAAAACAACCAGATGCACTGGAAGACCCATTCCGCAACTTGTCGTCGAACGATCAAGCATCGTGGTGCTTTTCACACAGTTTGCCGTTTTGAATTCCCACGACCAGCAACTGGAAGAACTGTCATCAACACAGATACTAGTAAGAATGTGCTTGTGAACTAATTTAAAGACTTAATGAATAGGTATGATCAGAGGCACCGGTTTAACGTCAAAACCGTACTCAGTGGCTAGACGAAGAAACGACGAACAGTATGTGAATGATTACAATGCAGCTCTTCTACTAGCTTGGGGTGCGAACATTGACATTCAGTACGTCATGTCGGACGTTCTCGATGTGGTCAATTACATCACAGGCTACACGACAAAGCACGAGACAGCCAAGGGCGCATCCATGTACGATCGTTTTCAAGGCACTACTGTCAACAGCAAGGATCTTTTCAAAAGTATATTTGTTAATGCTTCCATTACTCAATATTTCTGTTTAGTCTTCATCGATTTACTGGGACAACGTGAGTGCGGCTCAATGGAATTAGCAGACATGATAATGGGTCATCCGTTATATTTCTTCGATGCAGGACACGTGTTTATCAACACCAACTGTTCAGAGAAACGAAGCAGAATGTTGCAGCCGTCAAAGACGTTACTAAAAGCACCGGCTCAGTCATCCGGATATTTGGATAATATGTACGATACGTATTATCCGAATCGCAATCCTGTCCTTGAGCAGTTCTGTCTCTTCAACATTATGGTGAACTATGACGTTGTTAGCGACCAGTCAACAGTACGAACTCGTGTGAGAACGACTACAAACGACCAAAACAACAGTGATGAGTTAGTGCACAGTCAATTAAATAATTCAATTTTTGATTTTTAGTGGCAGTGATGGCGACAACACTCCCATTAATAAGCCCAGCATCTACAGACACGACTTTCACGTTCACGACACAGAAAGTCCATTCTATTGCCACAATAATTTGCCAACCGGTACCGCATTCTCAATTAGTGGTGTGTCAAGGAAAAAGTTTTGTAAACGAACGTCACAAGTACCTCGTATTTTCTGGCCGAATCTTCTGGAGGATGACGATGCAGTAGTGGAGGACTTCTATCGTCGACTCTGCATAATGTTCATTCCCTGGAGGGACGAAGAGAAGGATTTGTTGCTCAACGAAAAGTACATCGACAAATGGACAGAGTACATGTCTTCTCTAGAAATTACTGGAAAATTGGACGTTAAAGCAGATATTGAACTGTTCATGTAAGAGCGACACTGAGGTTTCCGATTTATAACAAATCCATTGCAGTGATCGTCAAAACAAGAGGGCTGAAATGGACCGCTTGGTGAAGATGCGCAGAGGCCTACAGAAAGCGGCGTTAGCAGCAGAAGACATTGAAGTCGATGTTGAAGAAGAACTCGTTGCGTTCGACCGAGTTGTCGATGAGAACGCGCATGTGACAAACGTAACCGGCATGAATACTGCACAACAGACGATATATGACGACGTCATTGGAAGAATTGCCCAACAAGAAGCAGACAAGGTCCGTCAGATTGTTGATGTTACTGTCCAGATCACTGAACCGATCACAATGTTTGTTACCGGCACTGCGGGAACTGGAAAATCGTATCTTATCAACACCCTTGCCGACGAGCTGACTCTCAAGTACACAACACGTACTACGCGTGCACATCGACCTGCAGTTCTCATTGCCGCTCCGACTGGTTTGGCTTCTGTGCAAATCAAAGGTTCCACGATTCATTCCTTATTTGGAATAGACGTGCAGAAAGGGAAAAGAAACCGCCAATTTGAAGCACTGCAGTTGAACAAACTCAACTTGAAGCGTACGTTGTTCCAAAACGTGAAACTCCTAATCATCGACGAAATCTCCATGTGCAGTAATGTTCTGCTGACGAAGATCCACATGCGTCTAGAACAAGTGTTTCCTGGAACGGGAAAGCCTTTTGGCGGAAGGAATCTGGTTTCGTTTGGTGATTTGATGCAGTTGCCTCCAGTTTTGGCAAGTGGTGTCTTCAAACCGCTTAACGCAAAAGACCTCATCGACGTCTTTAATTCAGTAGTGCCAACTCTTCACCTATGGAGCTTCTTTGAATACCATGAGCTATTGGAAAACATGCGCCAGCGTGACGATCTCGCTTTCGCGGAACTGATGGGAAGAATCCGTGTTGGCGATGCGACCGCCGAAGATCACGACATGCTCATGAGTCGCGTTGTTTTAAAAGAAGATCGCAACCTCACTACGGCGGAGCTGGCGAAGTTCTACGTCGAAAAACAACAACACGATCCGCTAACGATGGCCTTGTTCTCCCACAACGAAACAGTTCGGGAGTTTAACAAAGCTGTCATTAGCGAGCTGAACTTGGCAGCGGTGGAAATTATCGCCAAGGATAGCGCGACCAATCTGCGTCAATCGAAACCAACGCGCGCCCGCCCGTATCAGCAGCCTCAGTTTTCATTGTTTCGAAGAAACAAAGCTGCAGCGGCAAATGCTGATGTAGACCGCGACGAAGTTGAGGTCGAGAACAAGACTGGAGGATTACTGAAGAAACTGCTCCTCGCCGAGAACGCCCGTGTGATGCTTCGTCGCAACGTTGATCAATCCAAGGGGCTTGTTAACGGAGCAACAGGCCTTTTGCTAAGGTTCATTCGAAACTCTGATGGAGAAGTTGATGGTTTGGAGATCAACTTTGACAGAGGAGTTGGAATGGAAACCATTTCCCGCGTTACGGCTATCTACGACGTTGGTCTGGACAAGAAGATCAGCCGTTCGCAGTTTCCTGTCCTGCTCTCTTTTGCAGCAACAATCCACAAGTGTCAAGGGTTGACACTCAAGACAGTTATTGTAGGAACAGCCGGAATTTTTGCACCAGCCCAAGCGTTCGTGGCTATGAGCAGAGTTACAAACATTTCCGGTTTATTCCTCGCGGAATACTCTAAAGTGTGCGTAAAGATCTGCAGAGATAGCTTGAAGGAATATAATCGACTACGCGAAACTGTAAATTTGGCCGCATTTGTTGTACCCGCGACCCCAAGACCTCGAAACGCAAGCGAACGTCGACCTAATGTCACACAAGTCACCAGCATTGTGACCAGACAAACTCCATCCAATCGCCGACAAGCCACTGTTGATCCACAAGATCTGGACACACAGCATACTGTTAGTACTATCAGCAATGCCAGCACTTCCTTCTCGTATGCACAAGACTTCAGTGAAGATGAAGGCGAAGATTGGGGAGAGAACGGTCTAAACTTTCTTCAGCTGGTGAATACCGGCACCGACTGTTTCCTCATTGCTTCATGCAATATACTGCACGCGATGTCCAAGGTTGTGCGAGCTTTTGCACAAGATTTTCCTGATCTCACAGCAACGCAAGCTCCATTCCTCCACCGGCTGAGAGAAATCCTCCTTGGCCGCACAAACTACGTCACTGAGCTACGAAGATTGCTGCGACCGGACTTCCACACTGGCATGCATGTTGCAGGCATGGCGTTGATCTCTATGATCAACGACCACTTCACAGAAGAGCTGAAGGAATCTTTCGTGTTCACGTTAGAAACAACCCGAACGTGCAGCTGTAATCCTATGCGCCAAAAACAAACAAGACCGAATTTGGTTTGGTTGGAACTATCAGTTACACAATACATCAATCGAACTGTAAAGTGGGAGACGCTCACCACAGACTTCATTGGTAAAACCACTACATGCAGGCTGTGTAAACGTCATATGTTCACACGCAACAACATCTCCTTCGACGAGGAGAAATTCCAGTACTTGATGGTGGAAATCCACCAAGACGTGCTGAACCATAAACGTAAGGTTTCCCTCATACGTTAAATGAACACATCCATCTTTTCTAGACATCACCGGCATGAACGCTAAGGGGATGAAGTTTTTCAACCTCAAATGGAGGCCAATAGCACTAATACAACATATCCCTGGCGTCAATCACTACATTGCGTGGGTTCGTCCATCCCGCGAAATGACCAGCTGGGCCATTCTGGACGACGACAACGACGTTTCCTATCAGCCCAACATCCCACCTGGACTGAAGAACATAACGTTCATCTGTTTTGAACGAATTCGTCCGGACCGCATAAGAACGCAACGAACCCCTTCTCGCTGATAACTTACTTAATAATGCTTTCTATTTCATTCTCTGCGGAGTTTAATTAGCCAATGTCTGTGAAAATAAAACTGTAACCAGGTGCAATGAGTCGTCATCCTACTGAATCGGCAGGACTTACTGTATCTCTCCTCGCGATGATTCTGTTCTCATGAGTCGTCATTGTCTGGATGAATCGGAAGCACGTAGTCTTCGGTGGCGCTGCGCGATGACTCGTCCTTGGGGTGAATCGGATAATACGCGATGAAAACGTCGTCTTTGGGAGGCGTTTCGCGATGTTTGCCCGCTCCAGCGAGAAAGGCCTATTTCGCCGAAACCCGAAGCTCAAAGCAATGCAAATGTGATAGTTCGAGTTTATTTTGCTCTCTAGTCCAGCAGCCGAAATCATTTAAAATGTCGCCGAAAATTGCTGTCCTCTCAACCATTGACGGCGTAGGTGAAATTCGATAAATTTACTTAAAAACGGATTTAATCTAGTTCCCGCGAAGGTGATCAAATAAAGTGAAATTTCAAATGAACACTTCTTTTTGCTAAAGAGTTGTTAGGAATATTTAACATGATATTCGGCCTGTATTTTGACCCAGCGCACCAACACTACCATTCACGGCGTCAATGAAAATTGCAAAAAATTTTAAATTGATATAAGCGCTGTTTTCGAGTTCTATTTGACCCAGCGCACCGACGCAACCATTCACGACGTCAATGAAAATTACAAAAAATTTTAAATCAATATAAGCGCTGTTTTCGAGTTCTGTTTGACCCAGCGC
This sequence comes from Steinernema feltiae, assembly GCA_007213375.1. NCBI lineage: Eukaryota > Metazoa > Nematoda > Chromadorea > Rhabditida > Steinernematidae > Steinernema > Steinernema feltiae. The sequence goes on along the minus strand of MQUG01004369.1, from coordinate 4,602 downwards.
ACCAACACTACCATTCACGGCGTCAATGAAAATTGCAAAAAATTTTAAATTGTTATAAGCGCTGTTTTCAAGTTCGAATTGTCCCAGCGCACCGACGCAACCATTCACGGCGTCAATGAAAATTGCAAAAAATTTTAGTCCTCTTTCAAATGAACACACTAAAAACAATGCCAATTTAGCCATCTGAGAAAAACGGATTTAATCTAGTTCCCGCAAAGGTGATCAAATAAAGTGAAATTTCAAATGAACACTTCTTTTTGCTAAAGAGTTGTTAGGAATATTTAACATGATATTCGGCCTGTATTTTGACCCAGCGCACCAACACTACCATTCACGGCGTCAATGAAAATTGCAAAAAATTTTAAATTGATATAAGCGCTGTTTTCGAGTTCTATTTGACCCAGCGCACCGACGCAACCATTCACGACGTCAATGAAAATTACAAAAAATTTTAAATCAATATAAGCGCTGTTTTCGAGTTCTGTTTGACCCAGCGCACCAACACTACCATTCACGGCGTCAATGAAAATTGCAAAAAATTTTAAATTGATATAAGCGCTGTTTTCGAGTTCGAATTGTCCCAGCGCAGCGACATAATCACTCACGACGTCAATGAAAATTGCAAAAAATTTTAAATTGATATAAGCGCTGTTTTCGAGTTCTATTTGACCCAGCGCACCGACGCAACCATTCACGACGTCAATGAAAATTACAAAAAATTTTAAATCAATATAAGCTCTGTTTTCGAGTTCTGTTTGACCCAGCGCACCAACACTACCATTCACGGCGTCAATGAAAATTGCAAAAAATTTTAAATTGTTATAAGCGCTGTTTTCAAGTTCGAATTGTCCCAGCGCACCGACGCAACCATTCACGGCGTCAATGAAAATTGCAAAAAATTTTAGTCCTCTTTCAAATGAACACACTAAAAACAATGCCAATTTAGCCATCTGAGAAAAACGGATTTAATCTAGTTCCCGCAAAGGTGATCAAATAAAGTGAAATTTCAAATGAACACTTCTTTTTGCTAAAGAGTTGTTAGGAATATTTAACATGATATTCGGGCTGTATTTTGACCCAGCGCACCAACACTACCATTCACGGCGTCAATGAAAATTGCAAAAAATTTTAGTCCTCTTTCAAATGAACACACCAAAAACAATGCCAATTTAGCCATCTGAGAAAAACGGATTTAATCTAGTTCCCGCGAAGGTGATCAAATAAAGTGAAATTTCAAATGAACACTTCTTTTTGCTAAAGAGTTGTTAGGAATATTTAACATGATATTCGGGCTGTATTTTGACCCAGCGCACCAACACTACCATTCACGGCGTCAATGAAAATTGCAAAAAATTTTAAATTGATATAAGCGCTGTTTTCGAGTTCGAATTGTCCCAGCGCAGCGACATAATCACTCACGACGTCAATGAAAATTGCAAAAAATTTTAAATTGATATAAGCGCTGTTTTCGAGTTCGAATTGTCCCAGCGCAGCGACATAATCACTCACGACGTCAATGAAAATTGCAAAAAATTTTAAATTGATATAAGCGCTGTTTTCGAGTCTATTTGACCCACCGCACCGACGCAACCATTCACGGCGTCAATGAAAATTACAAAAAATTTTAAATAGTTATAAACGCTGTTTTTGTGTTCGATTTGTCCCAGAGCACCAACACTGCCATTCACGACGTCAAAAAAAATTACAAAAAATTTTAAATTGATATAAGCGCTGTTTTCGAGTCTATTTGACCCACCGCACCGACGCAACCATTCACGGCGTCAATGAAAATTGCAAAAAAATTTTAAATTGATATAAGCGCTGTTTTCGGGTTCGAATTGTCCCAGCGCAGCGACATAATCACTCACGACGTCAATGAAAATTGCCAAAAAATTTTAATTAATGTAAGTGCTGTTTTCAAGTTTAATTTTAACCAGCCCAGCGATATAAACCGTTCACGACGTCGAAGTCAAAATAAGATTTTTTCAAATAAAAGATATGATTCTGGTTAAAGCCGTAAAACAGCGAATTTTCGAATGTTTCGGCTGCTCCGCTGTGGTACAATATAAAAGAAAAAAGCAATCTAGATGAATTCAAAATTTTTTTTTTCGCAAATTTCAACGACATAATGAGTCTGTAGGCTCCTGACCTGTGCAAAATACACTTGATGACGTTAATTGACGTTAATTATGACGTTAATTATTCCGAACTACTCTTTAGCAGACTAGAAGTGTTAATTTGAGATTTCACTTTATTTGATCACCTTCGCGGGAACTAGATTAAATCCGTTTTTAAGTAAATTTATCGAATTTCACCTACGCCGTCAATGGTTGACAGGACAGCATTTTCGGCGACATTTTGAATTATTGCGGCTGCTACACTAGAGTAAAATAAACCCGAAAATTAAGATTAAATAACTTTAATTTTTTTCAAAATTTCAACGACAAGTGTGTCTCAGCTCCTACGCCTAGTCTGCCCAAAAACAATGCCAATTTAGCCATCTGAGAAAAACGGATTTAATCTAGTTCCCGCGAAGGTGATCAAATAAAGTGAAATTTCAAATGAACACTTCTTTTTGCTATAGAGTTGTTAGGAATATTTAACATGATATTTGGGCTGTATTTTGACCCAGCGCACCAACACTACCATTCACGGCGTCAATGAAAATTGCAAAAAATTTTAAATTGATATAAGCGCTGTTTTCGAGTTCTATTTGACCCAGCGCACCGACGCAACCATTCACGACGTCAATGAAAATTACAAAAAATTTTAAATCAATATAAGCGCTGTTTTCGAGTTCTGTTTGACCCAGCGCACCAACACTACCATTCACGGCGTCAATGAAAATTGCAAAAAATTTTAAATTGTTATAAGCGCTGTTTTCAAGTTCGAATTGTCCCAGCGCACCGACGCAACCATTCACGGCGTCAATGAAAATTGCAAAAAATTTTAGTCCTCTTTCAAATGAACACACTAAAAACAATGCCAATTTAGCCATCTGAGAAAAACGGATTTAATCTAGTTCCCGCAAAGGTGATCAAATAAAGTGAAATTTCAAATGAACACTTCTTTTTGCTAAAGAGTTGTTAGGAATATTTAACATGATATTCGGGCTGTATTTTGACCCAGCGCACCAACACTACCATTCACGGCGTCAATGAAAATTGCAAAAAATTTTAGTCCTCTTTCAAATGAACACACCAAAAACAATGCCAATTTAGCCATCTGAGAAAAACGGATTTAATCTAGTTCCCGCGAAGGTGATCAAATAAAGTGAAATTTCAAATGAACACTTCTTTTTGCTAAAGAGTTGTTAGGAATATTTAACATGATATTCGGGCTGTATTTTGACCCAGCGCACCAACACTACCATTCACGGCGTCAATGAAAATTGCAAAAAATTTTAAATTGATATAAGCGCTGTTTTCGAGTTCGAATTGTCCCAGCGCAGCGACATAATCACTCACGACGTCAATGAAAATTGCAAAAAATTTTAAATTGATATAAGCGCTGTTTTCGAGTTCGAATTGTCCCAGCGCAGCGACATAATCACTCACGACGTCAATGAAAATTGCAAAAATTTTAAATTGATATAAGCGCTGTTTTCGAGTCTATTTGACCCACCGCACCGACGCAACCATTCACGGCGTCAATGAAAATTACAAAAAATTTTAAATAGTTATAAACGCTGTTTTTGTGTTCGATTTGTCCCAGAGCACCAACACTGCCATTCACGACGTCAAAAAAAATTACAAAAAATTTTAAATTGATATAAGCGCTGTTTTCGAGTCTATTTGACCCACCGCACCGACGCAACCATTCACGGCGTCAATGAAAATTGCAAAAAAATTTTAAATTGATATAAGCGCTGTTTTCGGGTTCGAATTGTCCCAGCGCAGCGACATAATCACTCACGACGTCAATGAAAATTGCAAAAAATTTTAAATTGTTATAAGCGCTGTTTTCAAGTTCGAATTGTCCCAGCGCACCGACGCAACCATTCACGGCGTCAATGAAAATTGCAAAAAATTTTAGTCCTCTTTCAAATGAACACACTAAAAACAATGCCAATTTAGCCATCTGAGAAAAACGGATTTAATCTAGTTCCCGCAAAGGTGATCAAATAAAGTGAAATTTCAAATGAACACTTCTTTTTGCTAAAGAGTTGTTAGGAATATTTAACATGATATTCGGGCTGTATTTTGACCCAGCGCACCAACACTACCATTCACGGCGTCAATGAAAATTGCAAAAAATTTTAGTCCTCTTTCAAATGAACACACCAAAAACAATGCCAATTTAGCCATCTGAGAAAAACGGATTTAATCTAGTTCCCGCGAAGGTGATCAAATAAAGTGAAATTTCAAATGAACACTTCTTTTTGCTAAAGAGTTGTTAGGAATATTTAACATGATATTCGGGCTGTATTTTGACCCAGCGCACCAACCACTACCATTCACCGGCGTCAATGAAAATTGCCAAAAAATTTTAAATTGATATAAGCGCTGTTTTCCGAGTTCGAATTGTCCCAGCGCAGCGACATAATCACTCACGACGTCAATGAAAATTGCAAAAAATTTTAAATTGATATAAGCGCTGTTT
>MQUG01004367.1:0-13136 GCA_007213375.1 Steinernema feltiae | reverse complement strand
ATTTAACATGATATTCGGGCTGTATTTTGACCCAGCGCACCAACACTACCATTCACGGCGTCAATGAAAATTCCAAAAAATTTTAGTCCTCTTTCAAATGAACACACCAAAAACAATGCCAATTTAGCCATCTGAGAAAAACGGATTTAATCTAGTTCCCGCGAAGGTGATCAAATAAAGTGAAATTTCAAATGAACACTTCTTTTTGCTAAAGAGTTGTTAGGAATATTTAACATGATATTCGGGCTGTATTTTGACCCAGCGCACCAACACTACCATTCACGCGGTCAATGAAAATTGCAAAAAATTTTAAATTGATATAAGCGCTGTTTTCGAGTTCGAATTGTCCCAGCGCAGCGACATAATCACTCACGACGTCAATGAAAATTGCAAAAAATTTTAAATTGATATAAGCGCTGTTTTCGAGTTCGAATTGTCCCAGCGCAGCGACATAATCACTCACGACGTCAATGAAAATTGCAAAAAATTTTAAATTGATATAAGCGCTGTTTTCGAGTCTATTTGACCCACCGCACCGACGCAACCATTCACGGCGTCAATGAAAAATTACAAAAAATTTTAAATAGTTATAAACGCTGTTTTTGTGTTCGATTTGTCCCAGAGCACCAACACTGCCATTCACGACGTCAAAAAAAATTACAAAAAATTTTAAATTGATATAAGCGCTGTTTTCGAGTCTATTTGACCCACCGCACCGACGCAACCATTCACGGCGTCAATGAAAATTGCAAAAAAATTTTAAATTGATATAAGCGCTGTTTTCGGGTTCGAATTGTCCCAGCGCAGCGACATAATCACTCACGACGTCAATGAAAATTGCAAAAAATTTTAAATTGTTATAAGCGCTGTTTTCAAGTTCGAATTGTCCCAGCGCACCGACGCAACCATTCACGGCGTCAATGAAAATTGCAAAAAATTTTAGTCCTCTTTCAAATGAACACACTAAAAACAATGCCAATTTAGCCATCTGAGAAAAACGGATTTAATCTAGTTCCCGCAAAGGTGATCAAATAAAGTGAAATTTCAAATGAACACTTCTTTTTGCTAAAGAGTTGTTAGGAATATTTAACATGATATTCGGGCTGTATTTTGACCCAGCGCACCAACACTACCATTCACGGCGTCAATGAAAATTGCAAAAAATTTTAGTCCTCTTTCAAATGAACACACCAAAAACAATGCCAATTTAGCCATCTGAGAAAAACGGATTTAATCTAGTTCCCGCGAAGGTGATCAAATAAAGTGAAATTTCAAATGAACACTTCTTTTTGCTAAAGAGTTGTTAGGAATATTTAACATGATATTCGGGCTGTATTTTGACCCAGCGCACCAACACTACCATTCACGGCGTCAATGAAAATTGCAAAAAATTTTAAATTGATATAAGCGCTGTTTTCGAGTTCGAATTGTCCCAGCGCAGCGACATAATCACTCACGACGTCAATGAAAATTGCAAAAAATTTTAAATTGATATAAGCGCTGTTTTCGAGTTCGAATTGTCCCAGCGCAGCGACATAATCACTCACGACGTCAATGAAAATTGCAAAAAATTTTAAATTGATATAAGCGCTGTTTTCGAGTCTATTTGACCCACCGCACCGACGCAACCATTCACGGCGTCAATGAAAATTACAAAAAATTTTAAATAGTTATAAACGCTGTTTTTGTGTTCGATTTGTCCCAGAGCACCAACACTGCCATTCACGACGTCAAAAAAAATTACAAAAAATTTTAAATTGATATAAGCGCTGTTTTCGAGTCTATTTGACCCACCGCACCGACGCAACCATTCACGGCGTCAATGAAAATTGCAAAAAATTTTAAATTGATATAAGCGCTGTTTTCGGGTTCGAATTGTCCCAGCGCAGCGACATAATCACTCACGACGTCAATGAAAATTGCCAAAAAATTTTAATTAATGTAAGTGCTGTTTTCAAGTTTAATTTTAACCAGCCCAGCGATATAAACCGTTCACGACGTCGAAGTCAAAATAAGATTTTTTCAAATAAAAGATATGATTCTGGTTAAAGCCGTAAAACAGCGAATTTTCGAATGTTTCGGCTGCTCCGCTGTGGTACAATATAAAAGAAAAAAGCAATCTAGATGAATTCAAAATTTTTTTTTTCGCAAATTTCAACGACATAATGAGTCTGTAGGCTCCTGACCTGTGCAAAATACACTTGATGACGTTAATTGACGTTAATTATGACGTTAATTATTCCGAACTACTCTTTAGCAGACTAGAAGTGTTAATTTGAGATTTCACTTTATTTGATCACCTTCGCGGGAACTAGATTAAATCCGTTTTTAAGTAAATTTATCGAATTTCACCTACGCCGTCAATGGTTGACAGGACAGTTTTTGCATAAATTTAAATAAAGCCGTTTAAATGACAACAAATTTTTTGCAATTTTCAACGACGTAGTAATTGCTTTAAGCTGCTGCACTAAATCAAAATAAACCGGAAATGTAACTTTAATTATTTTGGATAAATCTTTTTGCGATTTTCATTGCAACTTTAGAAATTTTTAGCGAAATCCTGAATGGCAATAGCTGCTGTGTTTAGAAAAACGGAGCCGAAGAAATTTTATTTTTGAAAAAATTCAGAAAATTTTCAATGAATTTATAACTGGCTAGCACTGAGACGTTACGGTTATTTGGCCTATGGATAATATGCGATGTTAATTATTGATAACGCGTTTCAACAACTTAATGATTTCTTTATTCGAACACATCTCATCAATGAGCCACTTAGTTGCGATGGACTTCAGCAGTGCTGTAGTGACAGTCACTGCGTCGAGTACTTCTTAACGGTCGTTTGGGCCTGCTTGCGCCAGCTTGCTGAAGCAGCTCAATCTGCTTCTCTAACTGAGCTACTTTGCCTGTGTGCTTTTTCAGCTCATTGGAATGCGCCAGCTCCAAACTGACGAATCTATTTTCGTTCTCTAATAGACTCCTTTCGTGCTCTTCGATCTTTTTTTCGAAGGCCAGCCTTTCCTCTTGATATCGAGTCGCCTGGGCTTCCAGTTCTTCGTTCCTCTTCAGAAGCTCAGCATACCGGCTTTTCGAGTCGTCGTCGATATCCGTGAACTTCCGCTTTTTCTGCGGTGGGGGTGCAGAATGGACAGTGAAATCAGATCCTTTAAGTTTCGCCAGTTCAATAGTCCACTGTTCGAGTGTTTGCGGAGGATACTCGGATTCTAGCAATTTCAGAATAATGGCGCGGTTTTCAGCGTATTGGGCAACGTCGTTAAGCTGCTTTTCACCCTTATCTTTAAGTAGTGGTGTTGCCCTTCTCCAAAATTTACATGAGGTCACTTTGAATCGCGTGTACCCACTGGAAAGGCTCAAATTATTGACCTTCTGCATGAAAATCGCTACGAAACTACGAATAGTATCGTGTGTGAATCCCCTCACAATCACTCGCAGTGCCGATTCGGTCATTCGACCATTCAATTTGACGGCGTTTGCAAGGAATCCGTTGAAAAGACTAACTTGATCGACAAGCGTTTTCTCAAAATCGGACCTCTCTGGAAAGACCTCAAGAATTTGGTTCCACACATCTGTGACGGACCAACGTTCTTCCTGTCCCATTTCTTTTTGCCCGGCACACAAAACCATTGTTCGCAATCTCCCAGTGAGATTTTTGAAAACCTGGCAGGGTACTTTTCTGTCCGGCAGATTCAATTTTTGATGAGCAACAAAACGATGTCTCCCATCCAAAATGAAGTAGCCCTTATCGGTCTCCTCGACGGCAAACAGCTTCGTGTAGAAGGCGGCTTTGACATTTTTCTGCATGTCATTATAGAGCTCTTCAATTCGCTCTGCGCGCATCGTCCGTTGGAGCGTGGCATCAGGTTTCAACTCACTGAGCAAAATCAGCTCGACTCCTTTGCGGCTGCTGGCAATTTCTTGCTCCAGGTCGGTTTCAGGTTCAAGAACCTTGGCGGGAGATGTCTGCTTCTTGGGGGCCATTGCGGTGTTGTTGTTGTTTTTAGTCAAAAAATGTTTACTTAAATGCATGTGTGTGCATTGCTTTTAGGCTTATAAGCATTGCTTCTAGGCTTTTTAGCATTTCTTTTTTAGCAAGAGTTGCTGACTCACATACAGTCAAGGTTTGGCTCTATCTGAGTATCTTTCCGAGTCGCTCAAACGTTAAGAGGCGCTCAAGTCGTCTCAGAGGTCAATATTGACATTGTTTTTGGGGCAGAGTAGGCTCAGGAGATTCAGCGAGAGTTGCTGAGTCAGGCAAAGTCATAACATTGAGATCGAAAACATAAAAAGTTACAGTAACACGCACTCGCACGTTGAAACACCATCCGACGCTGCAACATTCCGAGGCGCTCATTGCAAAGTCGTCTCAGAGGTCAATATTGACATTGTTTTTGGGGAAGAGTAGGCTCAGGAGATTCAGCGAGAGTTGCTGAGTCAGGCAAAGTCATAACATTGAGATCGAAAACATAAAAAGTTACAGTAACACGCACTCGCACGTTGAAACACCATCCGACGCTGCAACATTCCGAGGCGCCCATTGCAAAGTCGTCTCAGAGGTCAATATTGACATTGTTTTTGGGGAAGAGTAGGCTCAGGAGATTCAGCGAGAGTTGCTGAGTCAGACAAGTCATAACATTGAGATCGAAAACATAAAAAGTTACAGTAACACGCACTCGCACGTTGAAACACCATCCGACGCTACAACATTCCGAGGCGCTCATTGCAAAGTCGTCTCAGAGGTCAATATTGACATTGTTTTTGGGGAAGAGTAGGCTCAGGAGATTCAGCGAGAGTTGCTGAGTCAGACAAAGTCATAACATTGAGATCGAAAACATAAAAAGTTACAGTAACACGCACTCGCACGTTGAAACACCATCCGACGCTGCAACATTCCGAGGCGCTCATTGCAAAGTCGTCTCAGGGGTTAATATTGACATTGTTTTTGGGGCAGAGTAGGCTCAGGAGATTCAGCGAGAGTTGCTGAGTCAGGCAAAGTCATAACATTGAGATCGAAAACATAAAAAGTTACAGTAACACGCACTCGCACGTTGAAACACCATCCGACGCTGCAACATTCCGAGGCGCTCATTGCAAAGTCGTCTCAGAGGTCAATATTGACATTGTTTTTGGGGAAGAGTAGGCTCAGGAGATTCAGCGAGAGTTGCTGAGTCAGACAAGTCATAACATTGAGATCGAAAACATAAAAAGTTACAGTAACACGCACTCGCACGTTGAAACACCATCCGACGCTGCAACATTCCGAGGCGCTCATTGCAAAGTCGTCTCAGAGGTCAATATTGACATTGTTTTTGGGGAAGACTAGGCTCAGGAGATTCAGCGAGAGTTGCTGAGTCAGACAAAGTCATAACATTGAGATCGAAAACATAAAAAGTTACAGTAAGACGCACTCGCACGTTGAAACACCATCCGACGCTGCAACATTCCGAGGCGCCCATTGCAAAGTCGTCTCAGGGGTCAATATTGACATTGTTTTTGGGGAAGAGTAGGCTCAGGAGATTCAGCGAGAGTTGCTGAGTCAGGCAAAGTCATAACATTGAGATCGAAAACATAAAAAGTTACAGTAACACGCACTCGCACGTTGAAACACCATCCGACGCTGCAACATTCCGAGGCGCTCATTGCAAAGTCGTCTCAGAGGTCAATATTGACATTGTTTTTGGGGAAGAGTAGGCTCAGGAGATTCAGCGAGAGTTGCTGAGTCAGACAAAGTCATAACATTGAGATCGAAAACATAAAAAGTTACAGTAACACGCACTCGCACGTTGAAACACCATCCGACGCTGCAACATTCCGAGGCGCTCATTGCAAAGTCGTCTCAGGGGTCAATATTGACATTGTTTTTGGGGAAGAGTAGGCTCAGGAGATTCAGCGAGAGTTGCTGAGTCAGGCAAAGTCATAACATTGAGATCGAAAACATAAAAAGTTACAGTAACACGCACTCGCACGTTGAAACACCATCCGACGCTGCAACATTCCGAGGCGCTCATTGCAAAGTCGTCTCAGAGGTCAATATTGACATTGTTTTTGGGGAAGAGTAGGCTCAGGAGATTCAGCGAGAGTTGCTGAGTCAGACAAAGTCATAACATTGAGATCGAAAACATAAAAAGTTACAGTAAGACGCACTCGCACGTTGAAACACCATCCGACGCTGCAACATTCCGAGGCGCCCATTGCAAAGTCGTCTCAGAGGTCAATATTGACATTGTTTTTGGGGAAGAGTAGGCTCAGGAGATTCAGCGAGAGTTGCTGAGTCAGACAAAGTCATAACATTGAGATCGAAAACATAAAAAGTTACAGTAAGACGCACTCGCACGTTGAAACACCATCCGACGCTGCAACATTCCGAGGCGCCCATTGCAAAGTCGTCTCAGGGGTCAATATTGACATTGTTTTTGGGGAAGAGTAGGCTCAGGAGATTCAGCGAGAGTTGCTGAGTCAGGCAAAGTCATAACATTGAGATCGAAAACATAAAAAGTTACAGTAACACGCACTCGCACGTTGAAACACCATCCGACGCTGCAACATTCCGAGGCGCTCATTGCAAAGTCGTCTCAGAGGTCAATATTGACATTGTTTTTGGGGAAGAGTAGGCTCAGGAGATTCAGCGAGAGTTGCTGAGTCAGACAAAGTCATAACATTGAGATCGAAAACATAAAAAGTTACAGTAACACGCACTCGCACGTTGAAACACCATCCGACGCTACAACATTCCGAGGCGCTCATTGCAAAGTCGTCTCAGAGGTCAATATTGACATTGTTTTTGGGGAAGAGTAGGCTCAGGAGATTCAGCGAGAGTTGCTGAGTCAGACAAGTCATAACATTGAGATCGAAAACATAAAAAGTTACAGTAACACGCACTCGCACGTTGAAACACCATCCGACGCTGCAACATTCCGAGGGGTTGGGTACAACTCACCCCAAGACAACTCACCCCAGGGACAACTCACCCCAGAACATCTCATCCCACCCCAACTCATCCCAGGACAAGTCATCCCAGACTCAACTCACCCCATGGACAACTCATCCCAAGCACAGCTCATCCCCAAGACAACCCATCCCATCACAACTCGTCCCCAGAGAATGTGTTAACGTAGATCAATCTGTTCAGTTGAAAAATGTGAGCTAACTACTGACTGTTAGTGACTTTACACGAATTTGGCGCTAAAGTTTTTGAGTAAACTATAGAGTTTTTGACTTGAAACAAGCTCCTAGCGGACAATAACTTTGACATCTGCTATCTGGCATTATTTCAGCTAAGAACAGGATCAAATCCGACGTAGTCAAGCTAAAGCCTAGGACCAGTTAACTTGGTGAATAATGTGCTCGCTGGCTGCGCTCGTGCAAATATCAGTAATCCAACTCTATGGCAGTAGCTGGGCCTAAGTCTAAGACAAGTAAACTTGGAAAGGCTGTTCGTAAATGGATATTGAAAGCGATGGAGCCGCTTAACGATTATGGTTCGCTTTCACCAGACGGCCGCCAGCAGCCGAGTCGGTCGCCACCAGGTTCTCGGAGATCAGCATCGCCGCCGATTAGCGACCGCTAAGCTTTTTCGAAGACTCTTTATGTCGCCATTCTTGGGGACGGTTAAAAATCTCCGGACGGCCAAAGTCCTTCACGGGAGGGTTAAAAGTAAATATAGTCAAAGTCGTTGCGTGGGGTGTGCGGTCCCACATGGAAATTGCATTTTTTGTCAGTCCGTCCGTCTGGACAAAAACAACCCATGCGTCTTTTGCTACACTGCTCAATTTCCATGAAGAAAATGCAAAATCTAACAGTACAGCCTTGCTCAGCGGCTCGTGGCGAATCGAACGATCACAAGAGCGTCGCAATTTGCGTTTTCTCATGATCGCATGCCCCAAACGCGCCTGCCGCGCTCGAAACTGCTACTAGTTTATGTAGAACGCTCCTATCTTAGCAAACTTAGGCTCAAACGAGAGCCCACATTCTCCTGCGTATTTCGGGGGTCCGATTTCCCGAAATTTACATTGTGTGCAAAGAAATAACTGATTAACGATTGAAATCCGTGTTCTATTTTGTGTTTCAACTTAAAACCAGAAAAGTTACGTGTTTCGGGAAATCGGACCACCGAAATACGCAGGAGAATAATGTAGCGCCGCGTAGCCTAATAGCTTACAAGTTCAACAACAAGCGCTCTCCAAAAAAACTGCTGATGTGAAGTCAGACAAACCCGATTTTTTTCTTAAAAACTCTTGCCCTTTTGTCGTTGTCGTAAAGTCTTCGCGCTAAAGACTTTCGCGCTAATGTCAAGTCGTCCATTAGTATGTGAATAGACAGACTACGGTGACTGTCGAAAAAGTTTGCAAAATCATGTCACATATGCATTATGAGTGGCACGTTTCGTCTCTCTCAAACAACATCAATGGCTAAACAATTTTTTGTAAATGTTGCGCTAGATTTATCCTACTTCGCTAATTCTTTTGTGTAAAGTCGCTAACAGTTAGTAGTTACCTCACATTTTTCAACTGAACAGATTGATCTACGTTAACACATTCTCTGGGGACGAGTTGTGATGGGATGGGTTGTCTTGGGGATGAGCTGTGCTTGGGATGAGTTGTCCATGGGGTGAGTTGAGTCTGGGATGACTTGTCCTGGGATGAGTTGGGGTGGGATGAGATGTTCTGGGGTGAGTTGTCCCTGGGGTGAGTTGTCTTGGGGTGAGATGGGGTGATCCCCATTCCGAGGCGCTCATTGCAAAGTCGTCTCAGAGGTCAATATTGACATTGTTTTTGGGGAAGAGTAGGCTCAGGAGATTCAGCGAGAGTTGCTGAGTCAGACAAAGTCATAACATTGAGATCGAAAACATAAAAAGTTACAGTAACACGCACTCGCACGTTGAAACACCATCCGACGCTGCAACATTCCGAGGCGCTCATTGCAAAGTCGTCTCAGAGGTCAATATTGACATTGTTTTTGGGGAAGACTAGGCTCAGGAGATTCAGCGAGAGTTGCTGAGTCAGATAAAGTCATAACATTGAGATCGAAAACATAAAAAGTTCAAGAAATAAGATTTTTATTTACGTCGTGAATGGTTTACGCTACGAGCAGCCATTAACAATGACAAATGGCTTTTTCCAGAGTTCTCATCATCATTAGCGTCTCCGGGGTACAAAGTGTGCGATCGCTTAATCATCCTGATCTACTGGCTTAAAGCCGTAAAACAGCTTAGAAGGGCTTTAGTACTTTGGCGCTTTTAAGAAAGCGGCACTTTTTCATGTATGAACGGCCGACCAGTCGGTTCTCTCCAATGTTCCACTCCGAGCTTATATTTTAGTTCAAGTTCAGTGGTCACATCTGTATTAAGCATGCTTTGTGACATTTGGAATGGTTTTTGCTGCTGCGTTAGGGTACGATATACCGAAAAACAGTAATCTATATGGATTTGATTTTTGTTTTGCAAATTTAAGCGCGATAGTGAGTCTGTAGGCTGCTGCGCTAGGGCAAAATACACCCCGAATATCATGTTAATTATTCCTAACAACTCTCTAGCAAAATAAAGTGTTCATTTGAAATTTCACTTTATTTGATCACTTTCGCGGGAACTAGATTAAATCCTTTTTTTTATTAAATTTATTGAATTTCACCTACGCCGTCAATGGTTGACAGGACAGCATTTTCGGCGACATTTTGAATTATTGCGGCTGCTACACTAGAGTAAAATAAACCCGAAAATTAAGATTAAATAACTTTAATTTTTTTCAAAATTTCAACGACAAGTGTGTCTCAGCTCCTACGCCTAGTCTGCCCAAAAACAATGCCAATTTAGCCATCTGAGAAAAACGGATTTAATCTAGTTCCCGCGAAGGTGATCAAATAAAGTGAAATTTCAAATGAACACTTCTTTTGCTATAGAGTTGTTAGGAATATTTAACATGATATTTGGGGTGTCACGGAACGGAAAAAAGTCAAGGAACATAACCGGAGGCTTCGCCTCCGGTTATGTTCCGTGACTTTTTTTTTAATTTTCGCCTTTATGTTGGTTTTTTGATTTTTTTAAAATTTTACAGTGATTTCTGTTGTTTTCTTTTATTTTTATTTTAAAAAAGTCCGCGTTTGTAGGATTTGAGATTTTTAAAATTACCATTGCGCATTTGTAGGTGTGTTTGATTTTTTTTTAGAAAATTTTACGTGTTATCTGTTGGATTTGTAATTTTGTTTTTAATTTTTCAATGGTTTAAGGTGTTTCAGATTTTTGAAATTAATTCTGTGGATTTGCAAGTGTTTTTGATTTTTTTTATAGAAATTTTGAAGTGTTTTCTGTTTGTTTCTGAATTTTTACAATTTTTTTTCGGTGATTTTGCGAGTTTTGAATTTTTTTGCAATAAGTTTGTGAATTTTGCAACTGTATTTGATTTTTTTAGAAATTTTTTTAGGCTTGCTGTTGGTTTCGGAATTTTTAGAAATTTTTTTTGGTGTTTTGGGAGTTTTTATGATTTTTGAAATTAGTTTTATGGATTTTGCAAGTGTTTTTTATTTTGTTCAGAAATTTTATACAGTTTTGTGTTGGATTCGGACTTGTTGTAAATTTTTTTAGGTGATTTAGAAGTTTTTTATTTTTTGAAATTGGTTTTGCGAATTTTGCAACTTTTTTGATTTTTTTTTTAAATTTACAGTGTTTGCTGTTGGTTTTGGAAATTTTTGAGATTTTTTTTAGGTGTTTAACGGGTTTTATGAATTTTGAATTTAGTGTTTTTACGCTTGCAAATAATTTTCAATTTTTTTCAGATTTTTTCCTGGTTTCTTAGGTTTTTAGTAGAATTTTTAGAAATTTATTCAACGTATTTAAAGATTTTTTAAATTTTTTAAATTTTTATTTCGGTTTTTTTGGGTTAAAAAATTTTTGATTTTGCAGAATTTAGTTATAAATTTTTTTCGGATTTTAGATTTGTCGATTTTTGTTTGGTTAGCGGAAGCATGGTAAGATATTCCGTCGACGTGTTTTCTTGTTAGGGGGGGGGCTGCCGCCCCCCCCCTGCCCCCCCGCTTCGGCGAGCTCATCTGATACCTAATAACCGGAAAGATTAGTCGGGTTGTCTCGACCTTCCTCCGCTTCGGGAGCCCTCCGGGCTCCCTCGCTCCGGAAGGTCGAGACAACGCGACTAATCTTCCCGGCCATTAGGCACCCGGTCCTTCGGACTGAAGCTCGTTCGCGCTTCGCGCTCACTCGCCCTTTTCATGTGGGATACTGCTCCGCTCATGGAGCTTCGCTCCATTCGCTCCGCCTGTTACGACCGTCGAATGTTGCTCCGCTCCGGAAGCGCTGCGCGCTTCCTCCGCTCCGCCTGTTAATCTGTCCGTGGGATGGTGCTCCGCTCAAGGAGCTCCGCTCCATTCGCTCCGCCTGTTACGACCGTCGAATGTTGCTCCGCTCCGGAAGCGCTGCGCGCTTCCTCCGCTCCGCCTGGTAACATGAGCTACGTGGGATGGTGCTCCGCTTCGGAAGCGCTGCGCGCTTCCTCCGCTCCGCCTGGTAAGACCAGCTACGTGGGATGGTGCTCCGCTGCGGAAGCGCTGCGCGCTTCCTCCGCTCCGCCTGGTAACATGAGCTACGTGGGATGGTGCTCCGCTTCGGAAGCGCTGCGCGCTTCCTCCGCTCCGCCTGGTAAGACCAGCTACGTGGGATGGTGCTCCGCTTCGGAAGCGCTGCGCGCTTCCTCCGCTCCGCCTGGTAAGATCTGCTACGTGGGATGGTGCTCCGCTGCGGAAGCGCTGCGCGCTTCCTCCGCTCCGCCTGGTAATAAGAGCTACGTGGGTTGATGCTCGCTCAGGGAGCTGCGCTCCCTTCGCTCCGCCTGGTAACGTAAGTTTGGCGCCAAAAGATAGCTCTATTCTCCAGATCTCGACTTCGCTGGTCACAAACTTATGTTTTTTATGATCGCAATCGTCTTCCCGTGCCTTGTTACGTCTATTCCGCTTGTTTGCCGCTCGCTTCGCTCGCAGTCAGAACTTTGGTACTTTTTGGCGCCAAAAGATAGCCCTACTTTCCAGAACTCGAGTTCGCTGGTCACAAACATATGTTTTTTATGATTGCAATCGTCTTCCCGTGTCAAGTTACGTCTATCCCGCTCGATTGCCGCTCTCTTCTCGCTTTTCGTAGTTTTGGCGCCAAAACATGGTATTTTTAGGGCTAAGTCTCGTAAATGGCCCATAACGATAAATTCCGTCTGATGGAAGCTTCCTAACTTTCGGAGACGGTTCGAATGAGCTATGTCTCGCCTCGAGGAAAACATTTTGAAACAGGAATAAAGACGTCACCGCGGGACTTATTTGGCTGAATAGTTTTGGGATAATTTTAGAGCCAAGTACGGTATGATAGACTTGTCCCACAGGTATGAGCGATAGCTCATTCGATTCCTCTCGCGTTGATCGTTCATATCCGATCATAAAAAACCATAGTCTTGTTGGTAGATCCCGAGATACTGTAGCCCGAACTTTGGTTACAACTAGTCCACTGGTGACCCCGACCCAAATTGGCAGCATGCGTAGCCACGCCTGCGCCTAAGCCTAAGCCTAAGCCTAAGCCTAAGCCTAATCTTACATTAAGCCTAGGCCGGAGGCATAAAACACAAGTATTTGGGTTCCTTACGCAAGCCTAAGCACCCCATGCGCTTGACTTCAATAAAACAACAGAAATCACCAAGCCTAAGCACTCCCTGCGCTTGACCTCGATAAAACCACAGAAATCACCAAGCCTAAGCACTCCCTGCGCTTGACCTCGATAAAACCACAGAAATCACCAAGCCTTACCACTCCCGCGCTTAACCTCGATAAAACCACAGAAATCACCAAGCCTTAGCACTCCCCGAGTCCACCGATCTACACCTCGATAAAACCACAGAAATCAACCACGCGACCGAACCCAAATTTGTCGCATGTGGGCAGTGAGCGCTAGCCAGTTAGAAAAGTGGAGGATGTTCGTTCTCAGGGCCCCTTCGGCGCCCATCGGCGTGGGATTGTTGATCTGTGGGGTCATTCAATTAGTAAACGCAAGTTCGAGGCTTCAAGTTGTCAGTTACGGGTTACACACAAGCTAAGTTGATGGCTCGCGTGGTCATATAGTTGGTAAACGCAAGCTGGAC
>MQUG01004365.1:0-10029 GCA_007213375.1 Steinernema feltiae | reverse complement strand
AAATTCCGTGTTCCTGGGGTGATTTTGGATGGCCAACAAGATCTGCAATAATTTGTAGCGAATTCCGATAACGAAAACGAAAACGCTGAGATTTAAACCGACAGGCAAGCTAAAACAATCTCACATGATTTTTAATTTGACATTTTTCAGCTGAATCACGATTGGATGGCTTGCAATCGGCGTTTTGTTTCAAAACAAGAACTGAAATCGGGAGCTGCGGCGCGCTATCAAACACGTGAGGCTGACCTTCACAAACGTTGGAGAAAAAAATCGATTTTGACCGATTTTTGTGGAATAAAATTGGCTTGCCTCAATTGTCCTTTTCCATGCAGCACATTCCCGTTGTGTGTACTAGCTGAAGACAAATAGAGAGGAAGACAGCTCCAACTGACTACGGCAACAACAAAAAATTGCAAGCCACCTAGGGGATTCGAACCCCTGACCGTTAGATTAAAAGTCTAACGCTCTACCGGCTGAGCTAAGGAGGCTCTGCTTTCTATGTCTCACGCGTCCTATATATAGGTTCGTCGATTACGTAACGGAGAACCGTCGTATGTGGATGAACACGTAACGCCAGCTCTAAACGTTGCTGGCGCAGGCTTGCAAGCTTTACACTTATGAAGCAATGCGATTCAGCATCGCTTTTGCTCCATAAAAGTCGCGAATTCGCGTTTCAATCAACTGAAAATGGAACGACGAGTTTATCGCTTTGTGGAGGAAGCGTCGCTGCGCCTCAGAGATCATCAAATCTTCAACGACCAGGACGACTTGATTGGTCTACTCCAGCAAAGTGTTGACTTGTTTATTTCCTGTCCTCACTACTCCGCCTACTTGACCACACCGCAGGACTTTATCTTGCTTCCCATCGAGATCATCCACGACGTTGTCGATGTGGCTGCGGAATCCTGGGAGCGTGAGAAAAGGAGCCTTCAATTGCTCCAGCAAATAGAAGGGCCCTGGGGCGAATTCGCCCAGCGAGCGAACGACATTTGTAGCTCGGTGCTCACGTTCGGATATTCCGGTTTCAGTTTGCGGGAGAAAGTCGATCAGAAATGTTCATTTGAAGAAGCTAGAAGCCGTTTCATTTCTCGTGCCCAAATCTCTGAAAAAGTCAATATCGATCAACTGCGAGCCGTAGCTTCAAATATGTACGAATCCATCGATTTTATGAACGTTCCCAATATTCCTGGAGACATCCTTGCGCGACTGGGAGCGCGGCTTTCAACAGTCGTTTGGACGAGTTGTTCGATGGAGGAGGAGGGGAAACTGGCCAAGAACTCGTTGAAACCAGAAGTGATCGACTTCTTCAAGCGTCAGCTCCGCTCCGAGCACCTTAGAACGTTGCACATCGCTGCTGCAGGCTTCGCACATGGCGAACTGGACGATCTGCTGGTGAAATTTGTCAAAAATCCCAACTTTCAGAGTCTCCGACTATACGACGTGAGATCGATGGATCACCGTGGAAACTGGCGCCAACCGACTGGAGGATACCCAATACCGTTCGAGCTGATCACAGGAGCGTACGAGCACTGGAGGTCGAGGGAGTTCTTTCACGTTGAAAACCAGGACATTTTTGGCTCTGTTTCCCAGGAGACCTTCCACAAACTTCAGAATTACGTCAGAAGCGAGTTTGATCATCCACGCAGAAAAACTGTGTCGGTGAGAGAATTTCACGCGTCCATCTATTCGGCCGAAATGCGTCTTGAGTCATCGATGAGACCGGCGCCTTTTCTTAAACTTGAGTTTATTGGAATGAAGACGATGGACTCGGGAGCTCTGGGAGGCTATATTGCACATTGATTAGTGCAGATTTACGTTGAATTATTGGTGCACTGCTTATGTCCATGTATTATTGCATTTATTTTAATCGAATACAAGGTTTGTTTACTTAAATTTGATGTTCTGATCCCGTTCGTCTGCACTAAGTCATTTCGAGTACAGTTTTTTGTAAATTCACATGGTCCCCTTGTTGGAATTCGTACTGGCAAGCGTTCCCTGAATGGCTACAACACTGAAAATCATTTAAATTCATCGTAAATAAGGCTATTCACAATCACCCGCACAAAAGGTCATTTCGAGTAAAATGTGGTTCCATTTTTTAGATACAGTCAGTTGCATTTTCGCTTCGGCACGATCTCTGTGGCTTCTTGTCACATGGGAGAAACTAGTTCCAAAGTAATCCTGGATTTTCTCGTAGGTTTCTTGGGAAATCGTCCCACGAATATATTGACTGTCGATAAAAAAGTGCTTCCTTGAAAGCCACGTTTCGTACGCTTCTCTGATCGCGTTGAATGGCAGCGGATAGCCGCCGGGGGCGCAATTCCTCGTGGCTTTCGCTCCACTTTTGTACAATTCAATAACGCGGAAATTGGGTCTCGTCACGAAATCAACCAAAAGGTCGTCCAGTTCATTTTGTTCGAAACCTAAACCGCAGAGATTCAGCTGTTGCAGGTGCTTCGACCGCAGTTGGCGCTTCAAAAAGTCGCTCACTTGTGGTTCCAATCGATATTCGGCCGACGGTCCTGCCGCTACATACCATTCGAACGTAGAAAATCGATTTCCAATGCGCGTGAAAATGTTGCTGGGAATGAATTGAACGTTTTCCAGTTGGATACAACCGTAGAGATCGGGAGCCACAGTTCTCAACTCCGCATAATCCACGTTTTCACCAATATCCGCACAACAGATGGCATGATTTCGAGCTTCTTTGAAAGAGCGTTCTTGGAATGTTCCGTTGTGGTTGCCGTAAAAGCGCGAATTCTGATACGTAAAGAGTGATTTGAACGTTTCCAGCGGTTTTTGAGCAAAATCACCCCACGGACCTTTGATTTCAGCCAGAGATTCTAGATCGGGAGCGCTGTACAGTCGATTCTCGGTTGCGACCGCGACAACATCGTGAATGACCTCATTGGGGAGCGAGTTAAAGTCCTGAGGACGTGTCGTCAAGTAGTCGGAGTAGAGAGGACAAGAACGATGCAACTCAATACTTTCAACGAGCAAAGCAACCAAATCTTCTTTGGTTAAGTTCTCTAGGCTCGTAGCCGCAATCTCCTTTGAGATTTCTTTGATGAAACGAAAGATTTGCGCTCCTCGTTCCATCTTTCGTCGCTAGTTTATGTGGATATGGAACGACATAAACGCGGATTAAAACAAATGTGTTAGCGTTCGCTGGCGGCCCCATAAATCACACCTGCAGCTGGTCTCGTAGCGATTAGTTTGAGAAATTTTAAGTAGATTATCTGCAAAACATCAAAGTGTGAGCGGCGCTGTGTACAGTAGTTGTTAGACGCGCCAACGCGCATCTTTTAGACTCTATGTTGCCTCATCTAAGATCTGCCTAGAGAAGCCAACTAGCCTGGAAATCGAGCAGGGCGGCTCGGTAACCGGCTCAAGCCTGCCGGCTCGTGGCTCGGATCGCTCTGATTTTTGACCAGCGAGCCGGCTCGTGGCTCGGCTCGATAAGTAATTGTTGTTATCGAGCGGTGCGATTTTCGAATAACAAGCTTTTTCATTCATTAAGCTCTGTGTTTCCGTTGTTTTCTAATTTTTCTAATTTCTACTATCAAACTAATAAACTGTTAAACACACAAAACAGGCAAATATACTCGCTCGGCTGGCTCGCTAACCGGCTCTAACCAGGACGGCTTGGTGTCTCGGTGCTCGGCTATGGTGTCAAAATTCTACGTTTTGCTCACGTTGTAACCGGTATTGATGAAGCTGTTTCCGTCCTTACATTAGTCGTTTGACGTTCATGAAATTTGGTACATGGTTATTTTGGTGCCCGGTAAAAAGCGTTTAAAAGTTGCTTTACATGAGTATTTCTATCAACGAAACAGAACAGATCGTGTTGAGACCATGATCCGATGCTTATATGATTTGTTCTGCATTGCTCTGAGCATATAAATGTCGTAATTCTGAGAACGGAATCCAAACAACAATGGAACGCAAACTCAAACAAATCTCGGACGTTGTTGACGCGAGCAATGAGCTCCTCATGAATCGTCCTGAGGACATGGACAAGAACGACTTGATTGCTCTGCTCGGACGATCTGTGAAGCTTCTCGGCAATTACTCCGTCGACTTGAGGATTGACCATTTCGTGTATTTACCAAACGAGATCATCCACGACATCCTAGAAACTGCGCCATATGAGAGAGGATTCAGTGCAGATCTGAAAAGTGTTGCGCAAATTGAACACGGCTCTTGGGCTGAATTCGGAGAGATTGCGAGAGTCGATAGGATCTTCCGCTTTACTAGAGTTGAAAGAAACACTGATCTTGAGGAGCTCAAAACGAAGGCGCCGAACCTCTACGATGACCTCGACATTGAATTGCCTCACAAGAGATTTTACGACATTCTCGAGTTGATGGGAACTCGATTTACTTTCATCACCTGGTCTGACTACAACGAACTATCGCCGTCCGACTCGCTTCAAGTTACAAACTTCCTGAAGCGCCAATTGAAGTCGAAACTTCTGCAAAAATTATGGCTTTATGCACCATTTGATACTGACGAGCTGAACGAGTTTTTTGTGCATTTTGTGAAAGAATCCCAGTTTGAACTACTTGAAGTGCAGTCTTCAACTCCTCTCTCGTTTCAGGTTTTCAAAGAAGCGCACAAGGCTTGGAAAGCCACAGAACAGTTCGTAGTCAGCAGCAAAAAGATAGAATCAGAGATCTCTGAAGAAACTTTAACGGAAATCAAAAAATACTTTGACTTCCATTCGCTTAATCTTTTCTCATTGGCGTTTAAACATCCCGTTCATAAAGCTGCAACCATGTGCATATCTAAGCCTTATAGAGGCAGTTTCAACGTAGTGTTCAGACATCTTCAAGAGCAACAGGATTAATGTGGAGATGACCTTTTCCACAGCGACGCAATTGCTCGACAGCTTTGTTTAACGGTTAATTTCAATTTAATAAATAATGTGATTTAATAAAAACAATAAAAATAACAGTCAAAAAATCAAAATTTGTTGTCACAAAAATTTAAAAAAATACAAGAACACGCTGGCTTTCGCCTTTAGACATGAATGTAAAATAGGAATTTTTGGCATTTCTCGGTTCGAAGAACAACGTTAGATGGGGGAGAAAACAACTCATCAAATCGTCAAAAACCAATCTCACAGCTGATGACCGCAGCAATTAGTAGGTAAAGATTAGGGAGGCCGTCGGGGACCAAGTTTCTACGAATTTATTAGCGCAACTCTAAACTTTATGACAAAAACATTTGTTCTGAAGAGCAGTATAATCAACAGTTTTCGCAATTTCTGCGCTAGACAACCGAATACGCAAAACCACAGGACCAAATCAAAGCCAGAACCGCAACCAGAGGCTATTGGTCTTACTATTACCGTATTCGTTCTTCTGATCGTTGTGATGGTAGCTCTGGAGATTGGCAAACAGTTTCAGGTTCGTTTTCGCAGTACACAGAACAGGGTCATTCCAGCACATTTCACTCGAATCGATTGGCAACTTTGTCCTGAAGTATTTCTCCATTTTCTCAAAGGTTTTCTGAGAAATTCCAACGCTCTACATCGCTTGCTGTGGCAGGAAGCTGTGCAACTTCGCGGACCTAATGTACGCGGCGACCACTGCAAACTCGGCTCGCAGTCTCTCCAGTCTCTTCTCACTGCCGTTGTGTTAACTCTTCTCGCTTTCGTCCTTCGCTGACCGCTCTACGCATGTGGTAATCTTCTTCCAGCTGGATATGATGAACACGGAGGTTACTTTGATGCCAATAGATACTACTACGACTACAATGACGAGGTTCATCCTCCCGCCGGCTTCCAGTTTCGTTGTGATACACATGGAAATGTCTTTCTAATGCCGAATAATCCAGTCGAACCTCTCTCTCTGCTGCAACACGCTCCATCCTCCGAAGTTCTTGGTGTCGCTGAAGAGCAGAATGACGAGGAAGACAAATTGGTTGCTCCTCCCAACTACGTTCCCATCGTGCTGAGTATGGCGGACCATTGCCCACCACGCGCAACTCCACTCCAAGAATGATCAGCCCTTGATTGGCCAGGGACAAGGTGCCTGCAATCACCATTCTCTCGAAAGTCCGATTTTATTGCAAAGCAGATCGAATGAAACAGAAAACGAGCAATATTGCTTCAAAACTCAGCGAGCGCCAAGGATGACTTCAATTGCAATTCCAGATTTGCGTGACCAAACCTGAGAGCGAAATGCGAATTGTATTGGATTGTACAGTCTGAGTTTGAATTATTGTTCGCGGTTGGAGACAGATACAGGCTGTACTGTTGCTGACGTGGAGGCTAACCTGTGCAGCCGAAGGCGGTCCGCACGGTCAGTCGTTCGTTTTTAGTTGGTGGTGAGTGGCTGCCTCTCTCTATGCTCTGCGCGGTGGAGCAGCGCGATTCGCGTCACTCTTCGTTGTTGTGTTGTCTTTGATTATTCGCGCTGTTTTCTTAAACATTCGTGGTGTCGTTGTCATGATTGCTTGTTGCAGGGAACCAATTAAACTTACTATGTACAGCAACTCTACTCGTGGTTCATCGAGGGCGGTGCCGTGCGACAACATATTTCCTGCCAAGCTGGCTTCCGGTGCCGGGAAGAAAGTTTCGCTCGTTTCCAACCATTTCGAACTGAAGCCCAGTGGAAAACTGATCTATCGTTACGATGTTTCTGTGACTCAAACGGTTCATGACGAGAAGCGCGGAAAACGTGAAATTGATTGGTGTCGCAACTCTGGTGACAGGTGAGTTCCTTCATTCTGAATTTAGATAATTTGTTTGTGTTTAGTGTACTGCGTAATGAACGCCATGATCTTTGTTTTACGTTGCTGAAAAAGGCCAACGAGATCGCTGAGTTTTCCTCTCGGGAAACCGTCGTCGTCTACGATAATTCACGTACGCTTTTCAGTTGTGAGAAACTGCGTGAGCAACTTGTAAGTGCTCTGCAGAATGCGCGCAAATAAGCAATTTGTTTTCAGTGTGCGAAGATCGTCATCAAGGGCGATGATCTTCCTGAAGAGTTTAGCGATGATCGTCGTTTGTCTCGTGGAGAGTATGTGATCAACATCGTACCGGTCTCGAAGAACGCCTATACGTTCAAAGGAAACGACCTCGCGAAAGCGGTTGCTCGTAACCAGGAAGATCACTCGCTGCGTCAGTTCTGGGAAATTCTAACGAATCAGAAGGCAATTGCCGAGTATGCCGTTTTTGTTTATTCATTATTGGACGCTTTCTTTCAGTGAAAATTATATGGTTTGCTATGGCACTCTATACGATAAGACACCAACGCCCGAGCGTATGAGACAACTGCAAGATTCTTGTCATATTGTGTTTGGGATCTCCAAGGGAACCCGAATCATTGGAGATGACTAGAATTCGATGAAAGCGGCTGTTGTCGTTGATTGTCAGTGTTTCTGTTTAGATGTTTGGGTGTTTGCATTGATTAATTTCAGCTCAAAAAGCGGTTTTCTACGATACGTCTGACGACAAAGTTGGTCTTATTGGAAATGTAAGAGCGCTCCTTGGCAAGGACGGCAACAAAAATTGTTTGGATGAACGCGACAAGATGAAGATTGAAAAGCAGTATAAGGATGTCACTCTCGTCCATTTGTACACGAAGCAGGAGTTCAAGTTTTCTAAACTGAGCCAGAGAAAATATCCGCCTTGACGTAAGCTTTTCATTTTGCTTTACTGAAATGACATGATTGTTTTAGCTTCGTCCGCAATGACCAAACTGTTTCGGTGTTAGATTACCACCGTGAAACATATGGGAAGCGGGGTTTTAAGCCCCTGAAACCCGATTGGTTTGGCGTTGTCAAGGAGTACGGTCGAGAAGGTAAGAAGGCTATCTTTCCGATGGAAGTCCTTGGCATCAAAGAAGGTCAGCGAGTACCTTTTGCGAAGCTCTCGCCAGGACAACACCAAGCCCTTCTACAGGTTTAGCAATACCGTAGTTCTGAAACTCAATAGGAAGAGTTTCAGGAAGCGCGTGATCCCAAGAGACGGCTGAACGAAATCACCGATGCTTTGAACGTTTTGAATCTGGTCGGTGAAGGAAACGAATACTTGCGTGAACACGGTGTTCGCATTAGCGATAAGCCGATGGACGTTGTTTCTCATGTTCGTGACCTACCCAATCTTCAATACCGTGATGGACCTCAGTCACCCCGATTTGCCAAGTGGAATTCTGGGAGATTCATTGACCCAGCGAGATTGACAAGTTTATCTTGCTTTTCAACGCCAACTCAATCAACAGAACCGAAGTGCAGAAGTTTGAAAAGGCGTACTTGAGCGAGTGCAATGCAAAGGGAATGAATATGCCCAAAGCTGATATCCGTCCTTTGAAGAATGTGGAATCAGAACTTAAACTGATCATGCAGCAGCAGGGCGAAGCGATGACGAAAGACAAGAAGCTTCCGTTTGTGATGCTTGTCGATGAGGAAAAGTCCAAGTCTCACAGTAAGTGCCTACAGAAGACTCTAATTCATGTGCTGAGTTTCAGGTGCGTTGAAGTATTTTGAAGTTCTCTATCAAGTGCTGACTCAACAAATCACTAGTCAGACGGCTTCGAAGCATTTCCTGAAGCAGACGGTCGCGAATATAGTTGCTAAGTCGAACCAAAAGTGTTTCGGTCAAAATTACAAGATTGACTTCAAGTCAAAGTTTGTTATTTTTCTACTTTTGGTTGTTTAGCATTTCTTTTTAGCTTTATTTCGACCTCTGACACGTTGATCATCGGTTATGATGTTTGTCATCCTACGGGAGCTTCTGCTCCAGCTCGTCAAAACGGGATTTTCGAGACTCTTCCGAGTGTCGTTGGATTCTCGTTCAATGGAGCTAAGCATCCTGATGCTTTCATCGGAGGTTATGCCTTCCAGTCGGCTCGCCAGGAACGA
The DNA here is from genome assembly GCA_007213375.1 of Steinernema feltiae. NCBI lineage: Eukaryota > Metazoa > Nematoda > Chromadorea > Rhabditida > Steinernematidae > Steinernema > Steinernema feltiae. Next base: position 1,158 of record MQUG01004365.1, on the reverse strand, counting down.
GTTGAAATGCTGCGGTCGTATATTCCTTGGATGTTGGAGCTTTTTGTGAAGAACCGCGGAAAGCGTCCCGAACGCATCGCCATCATTCGTGACGGAGTTTCCGAAGGACAGTTTCGCATGGTGCTCGAATCGGAGGTTGAAGACATGCGAAAGGGATGCACTGCTTTCAGTCCAGATTACAAGCCTAAATTTATGGTGTTGACCGTGACCAAGCGTCACGAAAAGAGATTCTTCAGTGTCGGTAACGATGGTGTCGTTCGCAACCCAACGCCGGGAACGGTCGTCGATTGCACCGTCACTCGACCGGAAATGACGGAGTTTTTCTTGCAACCGCACGGCGTTCCTCAGGTAAGCAGTTTTATTCGAAATTTTGATTGAATTTTCTTTTTAGGGTACTGCTAAGATGCCGGCTTACTCGCTTCTTCTGAACGAGTTTGGCACTCCTCCAAGGGACAACACCACAAACTGGCTGGTGGACTTTTTGATGGGACTTTGCTGCAGCCATCAAATCATTACATCAGCGGTGTCAATTCCTGAACCCGTCTTCCAGGCTGACGAATGGGCCAAACGCGGTGATGCAAACTTTCGCTATTTGAAAAGCCTTATGGATGGTGGAGCAAAGGATTTGATGTAAGAATTCACTCGTTTTACTTTGATTACAAGACATATTTTAGCAATGATTTTGTGGTCATGTGAAGGATCCTAAAAATCCTGGTGATACCATGGTTGGTTACAAGTGGCCTGCCATCACACGTTATCTTCAGTATCGTGGAAAGAGACTGCAAGGGACTCGGGCGAATGCTTGATTTGTGAAATGATGTTTTGGAGTTTTGTTGCTGCTGTATTTATTGTAATACTTGTTTTGTTTGTACAAAAATAATAAAATTTTATAACCCACGTTGTAATTTGAGATTAACACCGGATAGAGCTGCGCGACTAGAACCCAACTGATGATGCTTGTTGAGAATGCGTCACTTCGGTCGTCGTCTGTCGCGCTGGAAAGATTCTCGCTGTTAGCTAAAAATTGATTGTTTCTCTGTCCGTCTATCATCATTGCTGCACTCACGTGACGAATTTGAGCGTTGAAATCACGACTGAAGGCGGTGCTTGTCACGAAATTGAGCGCCGAGCGAAAGCAAAAGAGACAGTAGACGTAGC
>MQUG01004363.1:0-16754 GCA_007213375.1 Steinernema feltiae | reverse complement strand
AGCACTGATTTTGTAAGGATTCTAAAAATCCTGGCGATACCATGGTGTACGATTGGCCTGCCATCACGCGTTATCTTGAGTATCGTGGAAAGAGACTGCAAGAGACTCGGGCGAATGCTTGATTTGTGGAATGATGTTTTGGAGTTTTGTTACTGCTGTATTTATTGTAATACTTGTTTGTTTACAAAAAATAATAAAATTTTATAACCCAAGTTGTAATTTGAGATTAAACACCGGATAGAGCTGTGCGACTAGATTCCAACTAATGATGCTTGGTTGAGATGCGTCACTTCGGTCGTCGTCTGTTGCGCTGGAATGATTCTCGCTGTTAGCTAAAAATTGTTTGTTTCTCTGTCCGTCTATCATCATTGCTGCACTCACGTGACGAACTTGAGCGTTGAAATCACGACTGAAAGCGGTGCTTGTCACGAAATTGAGCGCCGAGCGAAAGCAAAAAGAGACAGGAGACGTAGCCGAGGATTCGATTGTCGATTCGATGGAATTTGGCGACGTACGTAATGGAGTAGTTAAACATTCTGGGTTAAGGTAGATTAGCCCGGAATCAGGTCACACTCACCCATACGCATCGCCAAATGATCGGTTAACGGTGCAACTGAAGTAGATTCGTCGTTTCCTTTGACAACAGAGCCAGAATCACGCCTACCGTAGCCGAGAGCAGGGTGAGCAGCGCTGTGAGGCCTACGACGAGCCATATGTTCCTGAAAACCCCAGAATTGACTCTAAAATGGGCGTAAAATCCACCTACCGATCTCGCATAGCGCTGAATTTGAACGGAAAAGTGACAGCGAGGAAACGTTCCGTACCAATACAGAAGACCACACACGACGGCCACTGACTTCCAAAGATCATCAAGACATTGTGAAGTTGTCGAGCGCAGTAGGCGCGCTTTACCATCGGAAACCCGTACACATTGTGCATTTGTTGCACGAGATTCAGTCGTTGAACGCCTGAACTACCGTAGACTGATGAATTTCAGCCGAGTGCGTACCGCTAAGAACAAAAGCGAAGCCGTTTATAAGATCGGCAACGCAGAGAATGATGAGAAGCGTGCAGCGCAGTCGGAGGACCTTTGATGACGCGTAGACGCAGCAGGCGATGACGTTGGAGGCGATTGCCAGCGATCCGAGCGCAATGTAGACCGAGTAAAGCGGGAAGACAACCGACCATTGCAGCTCGAACACAGACAAGTTCGCTCCGGACGGCATGTTGCGAAATGCGGCTCTCAGCGTCTGGAATTGACACTTACACGGCTGACTCGTGTAAATTCAGGGAAAGATGACTGTCGGTTCATTGGAAAGCGGAATGTATTGAACTCCATGTTTGTAGAGGCCAAATCGTTCAAATACAATTTCCATAAACTTTAATTTAACCATTTTAATTGGGTAATTGTAAAATGGACTCTGGAGTAATACACGATATTTTGTATTTTTAAAATCCATTGATAGCAATTTATTTGTTTCTTTATGCGTGCGTGCGCTACCACGGAGAAGAAAGGAACACAAGCAAACGTCTCTCTGAAGATCTCAATTTATTCTCCAACTCTAATGATCATACCGTAACCGTATCCATGGCCGTAATCATCGTGATCATGGCCGCATCCGTGATGTCCATTGTCGTCATGTCCATAGCCGTAATGGTCGCCTGAAATCACCGAATTGCGTCTTTTGAAGTTGAAACACGGTCACCTTGAGCGAGAGAGAACGCGAAGAGGAAGGCGACGAGGAGAGCGAATCCGAGGAGAAGCGACTGATAGGACATGGCGGAGCGAGTGATGATCCAATCGAACAGCGAGTTGCTTTTATCCTCGCGAAAGGAGGTCAATTAGCGTGACAGCCTGGAATGAGGTGAAAAGCGCCGCGGCGACTCATTCGGAACAAAGCGCAGTCTTAATTGCTCCACGAATTCATAGATTGCCAGTAACATTGCCGTCTTCGCAGACTTTTTAGCATCCATAGAAAAGCAGGTGGAAGAAAGGCCAATTTGCCATGATAAGTAAGCATGTTTTATTCTATCACCTCGAATGATTAACCACACATTATAACTCTCTCGTAGAGCAATGTTAAGCCACAGGTTTACGCATTGATCAGCATTGATGTCAACCCAAAAATTGTAGAACGCGATGCCTGGAATTTCACACAATTTGATCACCCATAAAAGTCGCAATTGAAACGCCCCAATCACTCGAAAATGGATCGCGCCGAACGACTCTTTATCTTCATCGACAAGGCCGCCCGCTTCTTGGCGTCTGAGAAGAGCGCCAACCCAGAGCACCCGCTCTACGATCTTCTGCACGGGAATTTTGATCTGCTCGACTTGTTCCGCTCCCTTCCAGAGTACTCGGAGCATTGCGTCGCCGCTTTCCACAACGACTTTGCCTTCCTCCCCAACGAGGTCATCAACGATGTCGTAGTCATCAGTGGAGAGAAGCGCGATTCACGCATTTCTGTTGGCTACCGTCACCTCTTGAAAGTCGCCGGTTCCTGGGGCGAATATTGTCGAATCGGAATCGAACGTCACTTTGTAAAGTAAAGTGTAAAGTAAAGACCACTCAGGCTCCGGGGGACCCATACAACTCAAGGCATTTACACGCACGCTCCACCTCCTACCTTTCTCAAGTCAAAAAACTCTTTTTCTGACTCAATTTCGCACAGCTTACGCTCAAATTGCCTCCGTTCAAACGCCAAACGGCTTTCGGTAGCTGCTCTTCCGCTCCTTTCCATGAGTAATTCGGCTTCCAACGCCTGATTATTCCTTAGAAGCCGTTGATTCGCGCTTGCAGCTTCAGCGAGCTTCCTCTCAAGGAGAGAAATGCGTTCCTGGCCTTTTTCCACTGCCAATTTCAACTTCTCCAACTCCTCTTCGGCCTTTTTAGCGGCTTTCTGTTGAATCACCTGCCTCCCTTTCTCCAAAGCTGCCCGAAGCCGTCCGATTCGTTTACTTGGTGCCATTAAATGCCCTTACTTACACCTGCAACAACGCGCAAATAACTAGACAAGGAAGACAACCACACTCAAAATCAACCACACAGACAGCAACAACACAAGTGAACACAAAAATCGATGTATCTCGGCCGTGGACAGTCGAATTCGCGCAAAATTAGACTTAAAAGATAGATTGAAGCCTTGCCGAGGTCGCCATTAGGTTAGATTTGCAAAATTTGCGACAAAAAGAGTGATTTCTCTCGATAGCTCCGAAAGTGGCATTTACGTTGAAAACGCCGACCGCTGTCAGCAACACCTGAGTGCGCGCGTTCGAACGTGCGAACTTTACAAAGTGACGTTCGATTCCGATTCGACAATATGCAAAAACATCGTTTGTGGAGGCGAGTTTCATTGGAAGAAAATTGAACTTTGTCTTGAAAAGATACAACGGCTCGGAGGTCGAGGAACAGAAGCTTTTCTTCAAAGAAGCCAAAACCAAACTCATCTCTCATACCGTTCTCAAAAAACGCTTCAACTGGAAGCAACTTGTGAGAGTGGCTGCAAATCTGCACGGATCAATCGAGATTCTTGACACTGTAGGTTTATCGGAAGACGTCTTGGATCAGCTCGGAAGCTGCTTCTCTAGGATCGTGTATTGTGACCAGAATACCAAAGACATTCCAGCCAACTTGAGAAAATTTCTCCTGCGTCAGCTGCGTTCCGAATACTTGAAAGACCTTTGTTTAGATTCATACCACATCGACATGGACGACGCGTTAGAAGACTCTTTGGTGAAATTCGTCTCAAAACCCTTTTTTGAGCATCTGAAACTATATTGCGCGCTCGATTTCGATAGCGAATACTTTTCAATTTCAATCCTCGAATCAGCACTGCGGGCGTGGGAAGCGAGAGATCACTGCGACGTTGATCACCAACAAATCAGGGGTTATACACTGAAATCCTGGGTGGACTTCCTGAAATCAGCTCAAATTGATGCAAAAACAGTGATCTCACACAGTACAGTATTGTAGCAATTAGGGAGAATAAAAACCAGGGAGGCCGTCGTGGGACCGAGTTTATATGAATTTATTAGCAACTCTAAACTTTATGACAAAGAGCAATTGAAGCTCTGAACAAAATTAACAGATTTCGCAATTTCTGCATCAGATAACCAAATACGCAAAACGACAGGACCAAATCAAAGCCAAAATCGCAACCAGAGGATATTGGTCTTGCTACAATTACCGTAATCGTTCTGATCGTTGCAATGGTAGCTCTGGAGATTGGTAAACAGTTTCAGGTTTGTTTTCGCAGTACACAGAACAGGGTGATTCCAGCACAATTCACTCGAATCGATTGGCAACTTTGTCCTGAAGTATTTCTCCATTTTCTCAAAGGTTTTCTGAGAAATTCCGGCCTTGATCTTCTTACTGCGGACGTCAAATTGCTCTGTGGCTTTCCAGGCTTTGTGTGCCTCTTCGAAAACACGAAACGGAAGCTTTCGGAGCGAGAGCTCCTGAAACGTGGCTTTCCGTACAAATTCCACAAAGAGTCCGTTCAGCTCTTCGGTTCTGACGTTTCCATCAATCCGCAGCGTTCTCAACCACTTTGACCTCAATTGGCGCTTGAAAAAGTTGATCACTTGCATCAGGGTCGATTTCGAGCCTCCGAAACATCTAAAGCCGCAATCCGACCATTCGACGGTCGAGAAACGATTGCCGAGCAACTCGAACATTTCGCCGTTTCGCACATTCTCAAATTTGATGAATTCGTAGAGTTGGGGCGCCTTAGCTTTCAGTTTGTCAAAGTCGTCGTAATGTCCAACTTCGCTGTAGCGCATGCTCCTGTACATGGCGAATTGCTTTGCGAAATCCGCCCAGGATCCATCGAGCAGCGCCAGGTTTGCAAAATCCGCTTCATTATCAACGGCATAAGTCTCCGACTCGATGACATCGTGGATGATTTCGTTCGGCAGGAAGATGAAGTCGTTTGCCAAGACCGGTTTCAAGCGTTTGGGGTATTCTTGATGAGTGCACAGTAGATTGACGGTTCGTCTAAATAGGTCAACTACTGCGCACCTGGTGCGCTTATCGTCAGGCTCCGCTAAGAACTCTTTTCGCTTGGCTACGAGTTTCGAGATCTGATTAGGACGATCAAATTCCGAGCAAAGAACGGCGTTTTGAACGTCTCCTCTCTCGGCCCTCAGAGGATTACGGTAGACACTGACTGCTGCTGTGTTCGAAACAATCGTAGCTGGCCGCACTTTTGCACGCATCTTCCCGAGAAGCTCCATTTGACGAACTTCATTTCTTTTGCCTCCAGGTCCAATTTGGCTCGCGCCGCCGATTCTTGGTCAACCGCTCGGTCAAACGGCGCAGCTCGTCCTCGAATTCTTCGAACGTTTGCTGGTGATCCATTTTCGACTTGATTAGGCGTGAACATTATGGCGTAAATGGGGCAGAAGCAATGCGATAAGCAAGACGCATCGCTCACATATTAGACGATGTGTGCACACTGCGCACAAAAGTGCGAACATTAGACAATGCGCTACTGCAGTTGGCAATTCATACTGTACTGTACTGTTACTGTAATACTGTAACGCTACAAACCAGTTGAATTTCTTTTGAGTCTTTTTTTCTCTTTCTTGTTTGACCTTTTGATTTCAATTTTTCAATTTCATCAGATTATTTCATTAGATGTTTTCGTTTCCATTAGTTACGAAAATGATTTATCGAGATGGCCGTGCCGCCACCGTTGCGTACGCATCGGATCGACTTTCCGCTTTACCTTCTCAAGTCCCTCGATAACTCGGAAGCTCAGAAATCGCTAAAACGCACTGATTGAACGGTCTCATGATGCCGTAGTGACATGCAAGTAGAACCTTCTCAATGCGGACCAAGGGTGAAGAATAGACAACTGGTTCTCGGTCGAAGGAGACGATGAACAAGGCAACGAGAAGTAAAAGACAAGAAGTTGCTCTGACGTATTCTAACTAAATGAGCAAATGAGCAATGAGCAAATTCTAAACAAATTACAATCATTCTAATTGATTTACGGCTCTTGACGGGAGATCGAAGGCAGGAATAGAGGCTTTGGAGACTGACACCGAGAAAACGCCTCGCACTGATCAAAAACCTGATAAGCACAGTTTCTATGCTCAGCGAACTTACTTGTTCATTGTCGTGTACGCTTCCGGCGTTGATGTAGATCACGAATGCCGTCCGTCATGTAGACGTTGGAGCAATCGTCGTGCCGCTTCATGCTTCAGGAAGAGCAAATTGATCTAGGCGCTGAAATGGATGTATGCGCAGCAAAATCGTTTAGTTCGTTTACAATAGGGTGCAAGTGACACGTACGCTGGGAATGAAACGAAGGAGACCGCTCATTTCAGAAATCTCCGTGTACAATGTAAAAAACACCAAATTCCCTAAATCGGAGACTAAATCGGAGACCTAAAGAGAAAACTGTCTTGACAAGCCGAAGCTGAATCAGTTTTCGTTTTTGCCTAATTTTTGTCTCCTCTTTCGAATGGTTAATTTTTGTCATCTCGATTTATTCCATCTGCCTACAGATGATCAACAACTAAAAAAACTCAAAAGCTTAGGCGTAGCCAGAAACTGTTGGTTCCGTAGTCTCTCGTCTCTTCTCTTCCTGTTAAGCACTCATCCTGGAACCTAAAAAGATGTCCAAAACTTTTTCCAGTGTAAAGGACGCCACCAACTGCACGCTCGCCTTTGAACACTTTTAAATTCGTTTTTGCAGCGCTGTCAAGAGGATGATCAAACTGAATGTCAGTCGCATCGACTGGCAACGTCGATTCAAAGTAGTCTTCCAGTTTCTGAAAAGTTTCCGCACAAATTTTAGCCTCGATCTTCTTGCTGCTGACGAAAAGGCGCTCTGTTGCTTTCCAGGCTTTGTGCGCTTCTGCGATCACCTCAAACTGGAGTTCATATACCTTATTCAGTTCAAATGACGAACCGAGGTCTAGTTCTTCAAATTGAGGTCTCTTCGCAAAATCCAAAAAGAGTTCCTTCAGCTGCTGAGTTTCAACATTACGGATTTTCAGTCTTCGTAGATACTTTGAGTTCAGCTGGCGCTTGAGAAAGTTGATCACGTGAAGCGATCCCAGTTCTCCAATGAACCCACTACTCCAATCAACAGTCGAAAATCGAGTTCCCAACAGTTCCAGAATTGTGTCTGGAACAGCGCGGAGGGCGATAAACTCGTAAAGTTGTGACGCTTTAGCTTTCAGATTTGCAAAATCGCTAGATTCGTAGACTTTGTTGTAGCGTAAACACCTGCTCATCATGAATTCATTCCCGCATTCCGCCCAGGAGCCATCGATTAGCGCGAGATTTTGGAGTTCTGTCTCGTTATCACGATTGTGCGGTTCTGACTCGATGACTTCGTGGATGATTTCGTTTGGAAGAACGGCGAAATCGTTCACCAAGGCCGGCTTCAAGTGCTCAGGGTAGTCCTGATGCGTGTAGAGCAGCTGCACAGATTCCTCAAACAAACCAATTACAGCGCTCGTGCCGATGCGCTCGTCGTCAGGCTTCTCCAGTATCTCCTTACTTTTGCCAACGATTTTGGAGATTTGTGTGCAGCGATCAAATTCCGAGTGAATTGGGCGCCAACTGGAGGCGTCCTGGGGCATTTCCTAGAATTGCCGATTAACTGAAGGTGTTGGAGGATTGCTCCTGGCGACTTACTTGTGCGGTCTCAGCTCGTTCCCGCCGCAATTCTGCCGTCATCTCTTCAACGAGCTCCAATCTTCGTCTTTCGAGGTTCTGCGCTTCCAAGTCTAACCTCGCTCGCTCAGATCGATTCTCGGCCAATCGGGCGTCAATGCCCTGAAGCTCCGTATCGAATTCCTCGAACCTATGCTGGCGATCCATTTTTGGGTGATTTGGTTGTGAAAACAGCGACTTTAATGCGTTAAAAGCAACGCAATGCACCGCTCTAACGCGTTCATCTGGCCAGGGTCTCGACACGGTGACCGATGTGGTCTATTTGCGCGGACGTACACACGACACGAAGCTGGGGAAATCATTCTGATTCGAACAGTTTTGTTGTGCAAATAAACTCCTTTTACGGTTCTCCTGTGCAGATTGAGATCCCGATGCAGATTCCGTTGAACTCCCATGCAATAACACTTGTGACGTCATGGACGTCCTTTCCACTCTTGGCTCTCCCGCCATGGACTCAGCCAGCATTGGCAGTCGTCCTCTTCCACCCATTACATTCCGGTTGTGCTATAGATCAGGACTAATAAAGAGAGAAAGAGAGCTTCTACTTCGGTAAGCCGGAGATTGACCATCTCCGGCGGGGGATCGGCTGTTCCTCGGGACCCGCTACACCGCTACACCATCTCGTAGGATCTCGGACGTTAGTCGCCCCGAACCTGACGTAGCACACTCAAAAGACAAGCACAACACCAAGTAAAAAGCAGAGAAAGGCCAGACGTACACATGTCAAAACACCTTTACAGCATAAATAATAAGCACAAAATTAAGAGGAACCGGGTTGTTGTCTTTTGACAAAGCGATCAATCGCACCCTTGAAGATTTGGTCATTATTCATCAATGTACGCACTTCCGGTAGTAATCCAGTTACTGTTAACATCATAGATAGAACTCTGAAACGGCTATGACAATTACAAGCACTTCGACCATTGGAAACTAGCCTGGCTAAATGTCCGTTACGAGAAGTACGCCACATATTCAAAACGAAGCTTTTGACAGATTTCTGTGCCTTGACACTTGTTATAACGGACTTTGATGAGGCATAGAAGACTCCCAACTCCTTCACAGTCGACTTCACAACGTCCAAATAATTGTTATCGTGCGAGTTTCCAAACAGCAGCTCTCTCAATTTTCGATCTACTAACAATTCTTGTCTATTCTCGACGATATCATCCTTGGAGAGTAGACACTGAACGACAACGGTCGTGAAGAATCGATTTACGTAGACAACACGATCGTGGGGGTCAGAGAGGACTTCAATAACGTTTGGTGTAGTCAACGCAACATGGAACGATTCAACTTCGACCTTTTCGTTTGCAAAGTTTCTGATCTGAACATATCGCATCAGAACAATAGTGGGGCTCATTGAAGTTACCGTATCCTTTCCGGGAAAGTCTCCAAGAAGTCGTGACATAAATTCGAAAAGTGGTTCTGGGACTTCCCAGTCGGTCAACTTAGAGGTTGTATCCTCCAGGAGAGATCGATTTCCTTCCGCTGGATGTTGTGAAGCTTCAAGAGCTACAGTAGGAAGAGACACCTAAAGCTTACAAATAAACAATCGTCTTGTTCTCATCACTCTCACTTTCTCCAAATCGCTTGCGTTTAATGGACCGGGAATATCAGTTGGCTGAAGTTCTCGCGTCACATAGGTTGATAAAAACTTGATGAAAGTGTGTAGTTGGTCTTTCAACTCCGACGCTGTGTCGTTCTGGCTGTACAGGTCATTGCTCTTGTTCAACAAATCAGCTATCTTTGTGTGATAAGCCACAACTTGCTCAATCTGATGTTGCGCGTTGTGCTCCTAAAATTAAAGCTTTGATCAACTTCTAGAAAAAAATTCTCACATCATTCTTCTCTTCTGAGTCTTCTGCTACCACATTGAGATCGGATGATTTGTTTTCCACGGGCTTAAATCAACGAAGTAGTCGGTCAAATGCGAAAGTATTATACTTACATTGGGAACGTGGACACAGCAATTCTCATCCAACTTTTTCTTCAATTCAAGGAGCACACTTTCACGCTGGCGAAGAGTTTGGACTGATTCATGTAACATGCCTTGCATCTTTGCAAGTGTGTCCGCTTCCTTCTGCACCATACCGCACATCAGTTCGTTCGTTTTCAAAGCACTCTGAACTTCTCCCAACTCTCGGACGCAGTCTCCAATTGAAAAGTTCGCCATTTCTTACAGTAGCTAAACATTAAATGAGCAGTGCACACGATGTTCTCAAAGTTGAAATATAACAGGGCAAGCCCTACACCGACAGAAGACGTGTGATTAGCACTTTATGCAAAAAAAAACAGCTCCGGAAACAAGCGAATCGACAACACAATCGAGGCTCACAACGGCAATGAAACATTCGAGGAACGGTGAAGAGCGAGAAAAGAAGGTTTTTTGCTAAAATACCCGGATTGAAAGGATTAATTGAATCTGATTTGACATACACGTGCAGAGTTCTCTTTGAGAAGCATTACGGATGCAAACATCCACGGAATGAACGAAGAAGAGGAGATGAAGGCATGAAGGGCGACGACGACAGGAATGGAAGACGAGATGTCGCATCGACGTATTTTAACTAAAAGGTTTGAATTCAGCAAATTAAAAGCATACGACATTGTTGGAAGACTGGAGAGTTCATTTCCACTGCATTCTCGTCAATCTCATACTGTAATCCGAACTTGGAGACGGACGGAAGACGAAAGACGGACGGAAGACCGAAGAGACCACCGAAGAAACAGGAGAAGGTGATGAATGTCCGATTCGTCTCAATGCACGGTCTTATTCACGAATTTTCCGCGATTCTCTTGTTTCTGTCGAGAAGACACGGCGTTTGGAGAAGGAGAGTGACGCCGGAAATCAATATCATCGGCTCTAAAACAAGCTACTTGAACAGAGTTTCTCTCCGAACCTACCTTCTTACGTTCAGATCAAACAGGGTCTTCATGTTGTAGCTCGGGACCGCGGTACTCCTGACGTTCGGTCATATCTTCGTAGCTCTTCACGCTACCACGCGGAACTTACCAACAGTCACAAAAACACTCAGCTCACGTTCAAATTTGCTAAACCCCGGTATCGGAGAGCATGTGGATATTGCTGCTGTGCGTATATGCCGCACTACAACAAAATCACGAGCAAAAATGACAAAAAAGTCAAAAACAGAGCGCAGCGATGAAGATATCAGATGAGAACGATCGTTCGGGAGCAAGAAATGGATGAAAAGCGGAACAGTTTGTTTAAAATAGAGAGGAAGACTCGATGAGAGTGAAATGAAGAAATTCAGAAAGTTTCGGGAAGCAGATGCGACGGAGCATTGCACACAGCAAAGAGAAGCGCTCAACGCGAAGGAAACAGATGATATCGGTGGGATAGAAGGAAGCTTCGAGTACGCGCAACTGATGCTACGGAAAGGAACGTTGCAATTGCTTCCGCAAATCAGAATCAACAGTGCAGAAAGCACAAAATATTCCGCCAACAAACGCAGAATGATTTCTACGACACGCCGCGCTTTTAGAAAAATGGAAATCAGCTGGAAATGCAAAAATAGAAATGGAAACGACGCAAAACACGCATGCATGGAGGAACGGCGCATCTAAAATACACAAAAAGCAATTGCATTAACCGCTCCACGCATAAAGAAACACCGCACGCTTCTAACATCCACAACAAACAACTCGCACCGAATCGAAACGCGCATTCATCATTTCTGCATGCTCTGAACGCAAAATGCGCAGCCAAACTGAGCGCAAGGAGTGTGCACCTCTGCACAACCAAATGCGTCCGCAGCCACAGCAAAATCAACGAAATATGAGCAATCAGTCCACAGCACGCGGTAGAGATGTGCGCGCGAAGTTCACGCAGTTCTGAAAACAACGAAAGAAACACCAAAAAAGTCAAAAACAGAGTGCAGCGATGGAGATATCAGATGAGAACGATCGTTCGGGAGCAAGAAATGGATGAAAAGCGGAACAGTTTGTTTAAAATAGAGAGGAAGACTCGATGAGAGTGAAATGAAGAAATTTCAGAAAGTTTCGGGAAAGCAGATGCGACGGAGAATTGCACACAGTAATGAGAAGCAAAAACGTGCAGAGCATCTACGAAAAGCGTTGCAACGACCGACGCACCAACTCGCACGGTAGAGATGCGCGCGCGAGGTGCATTCGCGCAGAACTGAAAACAACAACGCGAATATTCGAAACGCGATTCAAAGCGATTTGCGAGCGAGAGGCGAGCGAGAGGAAACGTGGCCTGACGCCGTCAAGGATCAAATCGCACTTTTGCAACTACAGACGTGGTCCTACGGTGAACTCTTGGTCTTTGATGCGGTGTTATGGTTACGAGGTTACGAAGGCGACCGAAGAACATTCTGGCCGCTGCATTCGCCCGTTTTGACGGACGCCCTGCTCGCCCATGGCGCTCTCGCATGGACGTTAGTCAGTTGGCAGAAATAACACTGTTTGCGGTCGTCGGGGGTCAATTTGAGCGTTGGAATCTACCCATTTGAATTAAGAACACATATTCTCACTCAGAAATCGATGCATTCAGAGCGCGCTGTGTGTGCTGGGACACATTCACACGAGAACACCACAATTAACGCACAGGCGATTTTACGCATTGTAAATGGTTACAGCAGCACATCTGTAAGGCCTATAAGCAGCCTTCTTGAAGCGTTTCAATGGCACGGAATGACCGGACGCCGGGAATACGGCAAAATTGGTCAAAAGTGAGTCATCCTGTGCCTGTAATGCAGTTAACAGTCTTGAAATCAGCCCTTTTGAAAGCGCAAACTCCTTAGGCAAGCTTTACTAGGCAAGAGGGCCCGCCGACTTTTTTGTGGAGCTCTTTCTCTAATCAAATCAGTCAGATTGGCCAAAGAAACACTTTTTGGCGTGTTTGTATGGCGTTTGAGGATGAAATTCTGCGTGTGCACATTACAAACCAGTTTGCTCTGAGCTGTTGCGAATTGCTTCTGGCGACTTACTTGTGGCGGTCTCAGCTCGTTCCCGCCGCAATTCTGCCGTCATCTCTTCAAGGAGCTCTAATCTTCGTAGTTCGAGGTTCTGCGCTTCCAAGTCTAACCTCGCTAGCTCAGATCGATTCTCGGACAATCGGGCCTCAATGCCCTGAAGCTCCGTATCGAATTCCTCGAACGTATGGTGGCGATCCATATTTGGGTGATTTGTTTGTGAAAACAACGACTTTTATGCGATAAAAGCAATGCAATGCACCGCTCAAACGCGTTCATCTGGCCGGGGTCTCGACACGGTGACCGATTTGCGCGGACGTACATACGTCACGAAACTGGAAATTATTCTGAGTGTAAATATGGATAGAACTTTACGAACAACGCAGGAAAAAACGTCAAGAAATTTGACTTAGCGCCGCCGTCTGACAGTCGCTGTTGAAACTGACCATACAATCCACGATTGTGGCTCCTGTCGCGCTTTTTCCTGTTTGATTCGCGTTTGATCCTAGAACAAAGAATTGTTTGAACAGTTTTGTTGTGCAAATGAACTCCTTTTACGGTTCTCCTGTGCAGATTGAGGTCCCGATGAAGATCCCGTTGAACTCCCTTGCAATAACACCCAAAAGACAAGCACAATATCAAGTAAAAAGCAGAGAAAGGCCAGACGTACACATGTCAAAACACCTTTACAGCATACATAATAAACACAAAATTAAGAGGAACCGGGTTGTTGTCTTTTGAGAAAGTCACCAATCGCACCATTGAAGATTTGGTCATTTCTCATCAATGTACGCACTTCCGGTAGTAATCCAGTCATTGTTAACATCATAGATAGAACTCTGAAACGGCTATGACAATTACAAGCACTTCGACCATTGGAAACTAGCCTGGCTAAATGTCCGTTACGAGAAGTACGCCACATATTCAAAATGAAGTTTTTGACAGATTTCGGTGCCTTGACACTCGTTACAACGGACTTTGATGAGGCATAGAAGACTCCCAACTCCTTCAAAGTCGACTTCACAACGTTCAAGTAATTGTTATCGTTCGAGTTTCCAATTCCAAATAGCAACTCTCTAATTTGTCGATCTACTAACACTTCTTGTCTATTGTCGACGATGTCATCCTTGGAGAGTAGACACTGCATCACAACGGTCAACTAAGCATTTTTCTTCTTCAGATTGGACCCGTCAATCATATGCCGACAATGCATCGCTGTACAGGGGATTTTTCCGCATTGCTTCACTGCGGAAGGCTTAGTTGCATTTAAGTCCGTGATTCTCCGTCAGAATTTCTTAAATCCGGAACGATGGACTCTGTACCGTACGCCTTCTGCGAAGCCGTCTGCGGCGTTCTGAGCGAAAATGACTTGATGAACAAGCTGTGCGAGGACGGTGCTACCGACAATCACATCTGGAATCTAGCGGCAAAGAGGACTCAAGAGAGTCGGTTAGACGCCAAGATCTGCGTTGACTTCAGTGGCAGAACGTGGAGCTACGCGATTAAAATCCGCGGAGAGAAGTGCACCGATGGACGGACGCTTTCGTTCCAGGAATTGAAGAAACTCGACAGGCAGCACATTCACTTCACCTACGCGTGGATCGGCTCTCAGAGCAGGTTTGAAGGTCGCACATCTACTCTGGAGGAAATCGGGGAGATATTCAAATTCACCGCGCCGTGTGCCAACATGTCCGATATGAGGATTCCGAAATGTTGCACGATTTCAGAGGACGACCTTTCCCACCTGCTTTCGTTCTACCAAAATGCAACATTTAGGCGGATTACCTGTCTCTATCAGAATCAAGCACGTGAGGAATTCTTGATTGCACAAATGCAGACGAATGCTTTGGAGTATCTCACATTTAGAGGACGCGGATGGACAGAAAATCTTCGTCCAGCAATCGAGGAATTCGCTCTGAACAAGGACTTTGGTAGCATTGATGTTGGATCTTCTTCTCTGGTGTTCGGGAGAGCGTTCTTTGATGCGCTCATTCAGAAACAGTTGTCCCGGAAGCGATCGACGTTTGAAGCTCGATTTTCTTTTGATGCTCAAGAGTTGATGACGAGTGGATTTCAAGAAATAGGCCTACCACATGTTGATAGATCAATGCCCTGGATTCGACAAGATGGCGTTGCAGTCACGATCCGACAGTATGAAAGGCTAATGGCAGTAGTTGAATTGGTGCAGCCAATGATGTGGACATGAGTACAATCTAATTCTGTCTTAAAACAATTGTGATAATAAATACTTCATTTGTAGAAGTTTATCGAAATTGATCAATAATCGATGTAATTTCTGTTGTTGCATAAATTTTCCAAATTTCAATATTTGAAGATACAACTTCGTGTACAACAAAATTAAAATGCTGGCCAAATTTTCCCCAGAAACTATTGATTAGAATTTTCTTGATTTTAACAGATTCATTAAAGGGACAGTGACATCGCTCTAAAAAAAAGTCTCAGATTTTTCTGAAATTTCGTCTACCCCCACTAACCCTTGCGACCTCGCTAGTGAAATCAGAATTCTTGTAGGACATCTCAGTAATGAGCTATACAACATAGCGGGGGAACCTACATTTCCTAGAAAATCACTGGTCTTGGTGCGATTTGATTGCGGTCGGATATTCCTGACTGGTCATTCACTGCCTGCGGATTGCGAAGTTGGCTGTTCTCTGGCTATTTCCGGCCGTTTCACGTGTTTCTGATGGCATGAGAGTTCTTCGCGACCTCGAATTGGTCTAGAATGGCCATGGAAACACAGGTGTGTGGCTGAAAAGCCGAGAAACGACGAAAAATCGATTTGTGCGGTTCCGCGCAAACGGCTAAGACACGATTGGTCAGCGAATGACAATTTTTTGCCTTTTTTCGGCCAAATAGCCGCAAACCTGTGTTTCCATGGCCAATCTAGACCAATTCGAGGTCGCGAAGAACTCTCATGCCATCAGAATTACTCGAAATGGCCGGAAATAGTCAGTTTCGGCAAAGAACAGTCAAAGTGCTACCGTACAACGCATTTCCAATCAAATCGCGCCAAGACCAGTGATTTTCTAAGAATTGCAGGGCCCCCGCTAAGTTCTATAGCTCAAGACTGAGCTGCCCCACAAGAATTCTGATTTCACCATCGAGGTCGCAAGGGTCGAATGTAGGGGGGTAGACGAAATTTCAGAAAAATCTGAGACTTTTTTTGGAGCGATGTCACTGTCCCTTTAATATAGTCGTAAAATGGGCCATTTGGTCCTTTAAACCATCGTTCCCACACCCATACGTCGGGGATTTTGAGAATTTTGTATTTTTCTCCAAATCTACTTGTAGTTCAAACCAAGTCCATGCAAACGTAAGACTTCTGTCCTTATCGTCGTTTTCCAGATCCAGGCATCCAGATTGATTTTCTTCTTCGCAACATTTGCGACACAAAGGAAATGAGATGCAATGCTCGCCTGGGAATGTTCGCACGTTGCTGATCGCCCAACCTGAAATGCTACGTTCGGATCTAGCGAGACAAAGTTTTGTTGTCAATTTTTGACCGTTGCCTTATCATCGATTAACACATCTAATCGTTGAAGCATCGTCGTGAAACCATATAACCTTAATCGTCCTTGCAATCAACGATGGCTTGAGATTATTACGACCAACGACAATTTGGTCAAATCTCCATCTGAATTTTCATCAGATACTGAACGGTCTGTTGCAGACCTGTCTGGTTGGGGGCAACGTATTGTTTGTCGTAGCAGTACACTAGTAGGCGACCTTTCAAACGAACTAGATCAGCATCTTCACCTCATCCCGTTTTATTCGTTAACAATTGATAAGACTCAAAAGTCGAGGCGGAGCCAGAAACTGTTGGTTCCGTAGTCTCTTGTCTCTTCGCCCGCGGACACTTTTCTAACCGAAAACCTGCAACAACTTTTCACATTTTCTTTAGCCGAAAAGAAAGCTGCCATCTACGCGCTCGCCTTTGAACACTTTCAGATTCGTTTTTGCAGCGCTGTCAAGAGGATGATCAAACTGAATGTCAGTCGCATCAGTCTCTGGCCAACTTCGATTCAAAGTAGTCTTCTAGTTTCTGAAAGGTTTCCGCCAGAAATATCAGCCTCGATCCGCTTGGT
>MQUG01004361.1:0-14018 GCA_007213375.1 Steinernema feltiae | reverse complement strand
TCTTCGATGCACCTGTCCCGAAGTCGCGGATTTGAGAGCCCCGAAGAAGCCGAAGTCGACCGCGCTGAAACGACCACCGACGACTACGATTACGAAGCCGAAATCGACGAAACGGATGGTTACGCCACGGAGAAGCGGAATTTGAGAACCCACGAATTCGACGACTCTATCGACTACGGAGCGTAAAACGAAGAAGACCAGGAATTTGGCGACCCAAAGACGAGGAGGGCGAAGGCACCGACGCGACCGCCGACGACTCCGGCTCGCAAATCGTAGAAGCCTTGCCAATCCCACCGCCGTCCCCGCCGTTCGACATTTGCTTGATGTTATGACGTCGAGCATGCCCAGGACTGCCCGTGGTATCCTACGCTTCGATGGTAGAGGATCTGCTAATCTCTTTCGACCAGTTCGAAAGCATGATCCGTGATAAATGATAAATGACCAATTTTCGCTTGATTTGCTTAAGCGAGCAACCCCTCACTCCATCTGTTCTGGACGATCTAGCACAGCACTCATAGAATGATTATCGGTGTTCAGCAATTCGCCCAAGTAACCGTCGTGCCAATGGAGACAAAACAGAAAATTACAACGTTGTTCGAGAAGCACAAAGAAAAGAAACAACAGACGAACTATCACCACCAGCAGGAGCAAACACTGTCAGGGCACCAATCATCGCAGTTATCATGGCATTCGGGCGACCACTCTTCTAATTGCTTCTTCATATAGTCGACGGTTGTGTTGGAAAACCCGTATTCATCACTCTTGTCCACAATTCCTGAAGCTCAATTGTTTCGTCATCCGACAGCATCGCTGAGACCACTTCTTCGAGCAAATCGGTCAGTTTGTAGCGATCGGCGAGGATCAATTTCCGCTCGGATGTAACTTCAATTTCATTCATAAGAGCGCTTCCGCATTGATTCGCAACGTGGTCACATTGATAGTAGTCGGCCATTTGGAGGAGCAACTCTAAGAATTCTCCTGAACTGAACCACGTCAACTTGTCATATATGCGGGGAACTTGCCGTCAATGGAAACTCGGAGTCCGTAAATGATGGAGACGAAGCGAAGAAAAACGTCCAAGTTGATCTCCTTGAGTTCGTACTTGCCAGTGCATTTCTCCTTGAAGTCGTTTTTGAACTGCTTACTGTTCTTTTGGCGCTTTTCTCCGAAGACAAAAGTACACAGGTACGTTTCTCGGCCTCCTTCGAAGCTCGTCGATGCAGAGAAAATCAGGGAAACCAGAATGTGTAAACGAGTAGCCGCAATCAACGACAAGGCAGTGTCCATCCGGCCCTCTTGACTTTTCGTACACACCCTGGGCACCTGAAATTCGCGAAATGTAAGTCGAAAACACAAAGCGTTCATTTCGTACTTGAGAGCTTCATAACTCGCGCAAAACCAAAGTCTTCTAGTAGTACTTCCGTGGCGATATCACGTGTCGCAAGTACGCAGCTAACAGGATCCGTCAACGCAATGCTCGTTTCTTTGTATCTGACGTCAAAGAAATCATTCGAGAAGAGTCGATCCCACACTTGATATTCGGTAGCAAAATTGACTTAAAAATCAGGATCATAATGAAGCAGAGCAGGCCTGGAATCACCCAAATATCCCTTCTGAAAAGGCGACGAATAGAAAAGCGATCCTCGGTCTTCGCAGTCCTTGAAATCCGGCCCAATGAAGAGGCTGCTTTGTCCGTGTTTCGCCTTCACAATGGCATTGGGGCATATTCTAAACGCGATCACGATTACCAGAATTGCTAATAGCTGAAACTCACAAGGGATCATCCGACTTGTTGTAGCCGGCTTTAATACTGTAGGCGCCGTTATCAACAACGAGAGTTTTCATTTCGACCTGGAAAAGGCGGAAATTACGAAACAACTGATAATGGAACGAGTTCAGATTCAACAAGGATCGCCCGGACAAGCACATAGCTCGCTAACCACGATAGCGCTCTAAGCAACGAAAAAAGACACTTTTACAGTTCGTTTCTTGCCTCAAATCAACGCGAAACGTCACAAACGAAACAAAGCCTTGCCACATCAAAGCACCAAAACGTAAAAAATGATGAACAGCAGCC
Organism: Steinernema feltiae; assembly: GCA_007213375.1. Lineage (NCBI taxonomy): Eukaryota > Metazoa > Nematoda > Chromadorea > Rhabditida > Steinernematidae > Steinernema > Steinernema feltiae. The sequence goes on along the minus strand of MQUG01004361.1, from coordinate 11,941 downwards.
GTCCGGCACCGTATTCCTCGGCCCAAGACCAAACCAAATGATAAATACATAAAGATCAAGGTTCACTTGATACAAAAGAACAAACACCACACGATATTAACGTAATTTATGGTATTCTTTGTACTCGTTGCAATGTAAACAAAATTCTCAACAATAACAACAACCTTGGGTTTCCTGAAATGAGCCTGATGGTTAGCGGACTCAATCCAACACCTCACCTTCTATTAGAAAATTCCTTCATCTTCATCGCGCAACTCCCCGAATTGCTCTATTTGTTCCGCCGCTGTCGACTCGGTGCTTTCTGTTTCCTTCGTGCACACTCGCTTGCGCTTGTTGGCTTCGTCCTCGAGACGTTTGGTGATCAGTCGTCGGACGTATTCCGAATCAGGGTCGCTCAGGATTTCGGCCAAATACTCCTTCAGCTCTTTAACAGGCAGCGTCTCGATGGCCTTCTCACAAACTTTGACGAACTTGTAGCGGTACTTGTTGGAAAGTTTCAGCTCGACGAGATCGAACTCGTTCTCCTGCTCCAATAATTGCTCACAGCTAATGAACACACTGTTGCACAAGTATTTGTCGGCTAATACCATTACCTCTTCAATATAATAAACTAAAGCATCAAGTAGTTCAATAACACATTGAATAATCAGAAAAGTACCATCACGATGATAGCTGAACATCGTATACGAATGCGCGAGGAACTGCATGAATTCTATCAAAACTACTTCTTCAAGGACGATGACTTCCTGGGTTTTTTCCTTGAAATCGCCGAAGAAGAGTGTCTTGAAATAAGGCGAAATGGTGCTTAGATACTAAAATGTCTTCTTGAAAGTATTCAGAAATCGATTAAACTTACAGTTTTCGAAACGTAGATTTTGTGTCCCTCGATCTGAAGACATCCAGTGTCCGCATCATTCAAAAGAAGCTCGTGATTGGGAGATCCAAAGCCAACCGATAAGCTGTAAACGAGAACACACAACATCGAATTTGACAATTCTCAGGCTTACTCCTTGACAGTTAGTTGAAACTCAAGATGATAAGTGCCATCAGCGAAGAGATATTTCTCAGCAAACGAGAGGACGGAGTTGTCGAAAGTGAGATCAATTTCAAGAGTTTCATCTACAACATCGTGTGCGACGGCGGACCACTAAAGGTTTGCATGTTAACCACCGAAGCACCGAAACATCCTCACCTTCTGCTCAGCGTCGTACTTTCCGTCCAAGCCCAGCATAGTGAAGCTGCCGCTAAGATGCACATTGAAAAACGTAGTCGAACTGGACAGACGTGAATCCCAACAAATATAGAAACGAGCGGCTTTATAGGAATGGGCATCTTTATAGGAATGGGTACGATATGAAGAATGGCCAATATACCTATAAAACATTGCAATGAGTTAAGGCGCTTGGAAACAAACCATTCGAATCCTCCAAGTTGAAACTTGCAGTCGTCGAAGTCTCTTTTCTCGAAATCCTCCTTTTTGATCTTCCAAACGACCTTGACCGAGACGGCTGTCATGGTTTGTTTGCCTGAAATAGGGATTGAAATAGGAAGCACGGAATGGAGACGCGATAGCAACAAGAAATCTTCCGGTCTCGCGCGGCAAAACTCGAAATATGGTGGAAATCTGAGCCAGCTTCCGACTTCGCAAAAAGCAATGCGTAAATCGTAACTACGGTACTCTCGAAAATCAATGATTTCGCCGCGGGACAACAGGGATGAAGTGACGATCTTGCTCAAAACCGCGTTTTTCGGGGTTTTATGTGAATCTGATGCTTCCCACATGCTTCTCGTACTCGATTTACCCTAATTCGGCCAATTCGGAATGTTGATGTTTTCCGATCCCTTCCGGCTGTGTGCTATCAGATGATCGCCGTCGGTGCACCGGGAGTGGTCTTCGATGCACCTGTCCCGAAGTCGCGGAATTTGAGAGCCCCGAAGAAGCCGAAGTCGACCGCGCTGAAACGACCACCGACGACTACGATTACGAAGCCGAAATCGACGAAACGGATGGTTACGCCACGGAGAAGCGGAATTTGAGAACACACGAATTCGACGACTCTATCGACTACGGAGCGTAAAACGAAGAAGACCAGGAATTTGGTGACCCCAAAGACGAGGAGGGCGAAGGCACCGACGCGACCGCCGACGACTCCGGCTCGCAAATCGTAGAAGCCTTGCCAATCCCACCGCCGTCCCCGCCGTTCGACATTTGCGTGATGTTATGACGTCGAGCATGCCCAGGACTGCCCGTGGTATCCTACTCTTCGATGGTAGAGGATCTGCTAATCTCTTTCGACCAGTTTGAAAGCATGATCCGGGTTGCGTAGTGACAAAACTTAACCAAGGATTGTACACAAGAGTCTATTCGCCTCACGCCGCAACTTTGGCCGGCTGGCGAAATTCGCTTCTCGTCCGCTTCGGAAACGACAGACGAACTATCACCACGAGCAGGAGCAACATAGTCGACGGTTGCGTTGGACAGTTCAGGGCAGTTCAAACATCAGATTCTCGAAAAAAACAGCCGCGAAAGATCCACTTTTCAAGCTCATGCGAGAGCTTACAGAAACGGCTAAAACACAGAGACTACGGAGAGAATCGCGATCCAAAGACCTAGCAAACGAACAACAAACCAGCAAAAACATTTCTTCATTCGGACAAATAATATTATGCAAGCATGAAACAACAACAAAATGGAAAACTAGCGATAGAACCAACAGGCAGCTCAGCAATTGTTTTCACCATCAGGCTCCTCCGTCGACTGCAATTTTTCATCACGGCGAGCGTTCTCGACAGCTTGGGCGCACTGGGTAATCGCACTGAGAAGCTCGGACACGAGGTGGATCAGAATCTCTGCGGTGTGACCGATCACAGAAAGAACGTGACACCAGTAGAGAACGAGCAAAATCAAACTATTACGATGGTTGGCGACGTAAGTGCAATGCTGATAGTCAGTTGACCGATAGATCAGCTTCAAGATAGACTTATACTCAAAGAGGTAACCGTCCTTTTGTTTGGTAAGCATGGCCGGCATAGGGGAGACATCGCTGCATACGGACTTGGCGACATCATAGCCCCACGTAAGGCAAGTAGACTTTTGACGGTACGGTTTCGGCATGGACATCAATCCAATTCCAAACATCTGAATTAATTAAATTGCAACCACAAAAACCGCATTTCGTACCGTAACCACCGAGACGATGACGAGGATCGAGCTAATCAACATCCGCTTGCGATTGTCACTGACGCGCTGTTCATCATAGAAGCGCTTATCTTCGATGCACTCCCAAACAAGAAACGGCAAACCGGAAAGCAGCAAGAAGAGGAAGAGAAAACTGGGAACGTGCTGGAACAAAAACTCAATTTTCACACATGAACTCAACAAACCTTGGCAAGGTGGTCAGATCGAAATGCAAAGTCGTGGACGCTACTGTTGAACTTTGGCATTCCTTCAACCGTTCTGCACTCATAGGTCGTCAGAACGTGCGTCTAAAGACAGCATTAGAGGAAACACGGCCAATTAAAACAGATTTACCGTGATAAACGAGAGAAGGAGGCAAACGGCCACCACCTGTACCAAACTGTCGTGAGTCACCGCGTTCAACAACTCAGGTTGTTAGCCTCGTTTTACATCCAAACAACGCACTCTCTCGAGATCACTCACGAACACCGCGACGCTCCGGACGTCCCCTAGATGCTCGGAAGTGCCGCTGGCACTCCCTTTACTGTACACAGGGATCAATGCAAGACAAGAATCCCGAGAAGAACAGATAATCAATACAAAATCCAAAAAAGTTAATCTTAATCACAACAATCCCTGTCGTTTGAGATCTTCGTAGGTTAGCCGATTGACAACATTTCCCAATGAATCTTCAAATTCTTCATCCACTTCGGGACTTCGGGAATATTTTTATCCTTGTGGACCTGAAGTTTACGCCATAAGCCGACAGCCTCTTCAATTTTTGTTATGTTGGCGAAATGAGCTGTATTAGGGATGCCGAGACAACGCATACCATGAGAATGTCGCCATTCCTGAAATAATTGTATGAAACGCAACGTAAACTTAAAGCAAACAACTTACAGTAAAGTGCTTTTGGAAAGCTTTGGGTCCTTTGTAGGTTTGGTTACCACAAATTTCACATGAGTAACTTATGTTCAATCCGTGATTTGTACAGCCAATAGGGTATTGGTTTACCATCCCAACCAAGAGGAAGATTTTTGGGATTGTAGGGAACATCCTCATCACCCTCCTTTTCCTCATCAGATTCAACCACTTCGTTTTCCTCCTCGAGGTCATCTGTTTCTCCAGCAGCCCGTGCTTGCTTCCTCTGGATGTTTTCGTTGGTGGCTTCACGCTCGTTATAAACTAGCTCTGCCAAGCGAAAAATGTGAGCCTCAATCTTGGCTAAATTCTGCTGCCTGAGATCTTCCTTGATTTGCATAGCTGATCTATTCTCACGAAGAGTTTCCGCTGCAAGCTCTTCCATCGATTTTCCTTTAGTGGCAAACAATCGCTCGGCTCGTTCTTTCAAGGACCTAAGAAATTATGCACATTGAAAAGTTGAAAAGAAAATACAAAGCTCACCCTCCGCATTTCATATTTAGTGCTATCAAAGCAGTCTTCAGACGATCAAGACCTAGACTTTCCATTTCCTTGGAGGTGCTAAATTCTGACAAGTTCAGAAGAGCTCCGGCACTGGCAAGAGCAGTTTGAGGTTTATCCTTGCTCCACCCTCTGCACTTGCCTTGCTTCCAGTTTGCATCGAATTCAGCATCGAGACGATCCATATCCTTTTTGATGTTGAAAAGAGGTTTCACACGCACCAAGAAATCAGTAAGATACGCTTCCAACTGAACGAGGTAGTCTTTGTAAGCACCAGTTTTCTTTGCTGACTCCTTTGGATTATCCTCAAGCCGATCAAAAGTCTTGACGTATTGGACATAGTCAGTGCGCTGAAAAACTCATTACAAACTTAAATTTGAAGAAAGTTCACCTTGATTCCCTTCAAATTCATGTACGTTTGGAAAAGCGCGTTGAGGTCCAGGAAACGACCATAACCTTCTTCATCCGCGAATTTAACCAACTCGCTTTCAACGCGATCAGGAGTTCCAATGCTGTCAATGAGCTCTTGAAATTCAATATTCAAAGGAACAGCAGTATCGCCAGGATTGCGACGATGCGCGTCCTTCAGTGCCTTCAGACGAGAATAGAAATCAGCAAATTCATTCGGTCCAGAAATAGAGCGTAGCTCCCTGGCTCGTTCGCCATCGCGATCATCATAAACTTCGAGCAACCAAATGCCGCTGGACTTCAATTATAGATTCCATGAGCACGACGCTTAGGTCTGAAAGTAAAGACCGCGATATTAAAGGAAAACTGTAAATGTTTATCGAAAAGCAAAAAGGAAAAACACGACCACCAGAAACAGATTTACCGCAATAAACAAGAGAAGGAAGCAAGCGATCACTACCTGTGCCAGCCATAATCGGATTCATGACTGTGAGCCTGGAAGTAGAGAGATCGTGGTGCAATCAGCTCACAGCAAAACAAAACAAAAATAAATGCAACCGGATTGGACTCCCTTCTGTGGGCTTTCGCGCGCCCAAACACAAGATTTTCTCTCCACCGCAACTCACAAGGGAATTCACATCGCAGACGCAAAACGGCACATAAACCGCGCAGCTTTCGAGGTGACCCGGCGATTCTACCTAGATTCCACATATTTAGATCAGCAAATTGTTTCCGCAGCCAACGGACGCGAAAGAAGAATTGATGAATTTAGAGTCTCCCGCGCAAAAATAAGCAGCGAGATCACCTGGAAAACGCATATTTTTCAAACGTTCGTGGGGCGCGCCTCGCGCGTCCAGAGTTCTTCGATTCACGCGCTAGGAACAGATCAGAGAACTCCAGCAATCCCCAATTCTTCTCGCAGGAGGCATCAGCATTCACCAGCGAGGTCGCAAGGGTCGAATGTAGCGGGGTAGACGAAATTTCAGAAAAATCTGAGACTTTTTTGGAGCGACTGTCCTTTCTGTCCCTTTAAGCGCGATCACCCGCCCTTATTGGAGTAATTGGCGATGCCGATTCGGCTTCCATATGCACCGGCAGCGTTTTCGCATCTATGTCACTGAAGCCGCGGCGTCAGCATCGCCTTTGCGAGGGCGCTGTGTGTTACGCTCCGAATGGTCGCTCCCAGAATTGATTCTTCTGGTGACGCAGAGAACGTCGTGTTATCTCCCTTCCTGCTAAATAGGGAGACCCATCATTGAGCCGCATTTTTTGGTCCAGCCGCGATATACTTCGCGATCTCAACCCGCGTCAATATACTGCATGGCTTTTTGCTTCTCGCGACATTATTTTTTTGAGGGAACTTTAAGAAAATTGATTTAAGCTACTTTTCACTTTTACAGAACATGGCTCATCCCATTGAGTTGAGCAAATTAGAGGCGTCTTCAATGACCTCCGATGGAAACATGTCTATCATGGGCGAACGCGACAAGGAGATCATGCAACTCACGTTGATGTGCAACGAGATGAAGATTGACGCCGAGAAGAACAGCCGAGAGCTGCAGGCGGAGAATGTTTCCGCTAGGCCTGACGAGTCGATTGTGCCCGTTTCGGTAAGAGTCGTAACGAAGGCTTTGTTATCGTTGAATTTCTAGTACAATAATATGTCGATGAGTATGAGCGTCGCGTTCAAGGAAATCACCGTTGCTGGCCGTGGAGACATTGATACTTTAGCGGCAACGGCCGATCTACTCTTCCAGCTTTTGAAGAACGCCGCCAACACTGTCCGGGCTGTACTAGGACATGAGAGCCGCATCGTCGCGGAGCTCGAGGCTAGCATCCGAGAAGTTGAAGCCAGTATTCCGAAATCGTTCGTGGTGGGCGTTTCGATGGTGAAGAAGGACATCGAACGATTGCAGACACTCGTGAAGACCAGAGAAGACGAAGTAGAGAAGAAGAACGAGGAGGTCAGTTGATTTTTTTATATCGGGTTTTTAGCCCTCATTTGCCCCAATTTTAGATTCTTAGACTCAGTCAAGACCTGGAAGAGCAATCCGAATGTGCACGCCTTGAAAAAGAACTGAAGGAAGCCGTGGAGAGCGGAGAAGCGCTGCAGAATCCGAACGGATTGGATTCGAAATGTATGCCGATCGACCCTATTTGGAAGCTTAGGGGCGTGTGGCGATGCACCAAATGTCAGAAGGACATCCACGGAAACCGCGACCATCGTTTGAGGCATATCGTTGTGCATCAGAAATCTAAAGTCAGCTGCCCGTTCGATGGATGCAAAGTGCTTTGTACAGTGGGAAGCTGGCGATCCGACCATATTCAACGCTACCACAACGTCAAGTATCAAGACCTCCCACAAGCCATGAAAGACTTCGAGCAGAAAAAGCGAGCGAAACCCTTTGCGAATGCCGAGAAATTGGAGCGAAAATTCTTCCCAAAAACGAACATCAGGGAAGTCTTCGGATTGGAGAACAGCAAGTGCAAGATGTGTGGAGAAGTTGTGACTACTCCGAGTGGCCAGAAAACCCACATTACGTCTCATTTGAACCTACAGCTTTCTTGTCCCGTTGATGGATGCAACAATCGATACGAGTCAGCGAAGATGTATGGACACCTTCGGCTGTGTCATGCCCCGATGAGCCAAGAAATCAAGGATAAATGGCAGGAAGCTAGGAAAGCGTTCCTCCGTGAGGCAACAGAAGTTAAAGAAGCATGTTTTGATTGTTTTAATGTGGTATTGAGCAGAATTCAGTTGTAGTTGTTGTATGTTGCTTTGATTAATTGTTACCAAATATACGATTGTGCTTACCGGTTGTTTGCCTCTGTTATATATGTGTTTCTTGTTGTCTTTGTCGTGTTCGGACGGTTGTTATTGGACAGACACGTGTGGCTTCGGAAATGAAGCTGCGGTGCGTTTGGATTGATGAACAAATTTTCCTTTCTCGCTGCTTTCATTCTAATCGCGATTGCGCTGGAGAGGCTTCGATCTGTGACGACGCCAATATTTTGCGATTAATTAATGCTCGCTGACTGATCAATATTTGCTCATTTCCGGTGAGCTCTAAATTTCGCTCATTTTCAGACGTTACGTGCCACGTGTCACTCTGCTTTTCAGTTGGCAGCCTGCAACGTGCCGAACACGTCTCGCAATGCGGATAAAAGCGGCGAATCCGACCGACCGGCGTCAGTCGATTGTCAAACTCAACGATGATCGGTTCGGCCCTTCTCCTGACGCAAGTCGACGTTGGAGTCGAAGTTGGTCTCGTGCGTGGCTACAACTGATGACTAGTCTGCGAAAGCGGTAGACGTCGCGGAGACCGAGAAGACGGAAAGAAGTGTGAATATCCATAAAGGCTTGCGCTTGATCCGATGGTGGACGAAAAGACTTTTGGAGGATTTGGCTGCGATTCTTCTCTGCAGTGACGCTCGTAGTGCTGGACCTGTACCTGGACCGTACAACTCCTGAAAGCATTCCATCAACACTTTAGGAGACCGCAAAAGGTTTCAATACGAGAATCAGTGGCGACAAATAGAACACACGGAATAATTTATTATCAGCATTACGTACGAGTGTAAAAGCCGTATCTACCGATGCCATAAGGTCCTTGACCGCCTTGTTTGCTCCTTCGGCTTGCTTGATAGCAGCTTCCACAGACGCTTCCAACTGGGCACCACGGATAATGAGACCACAAATACGCTTCACAACTCTGAAATTCCACAAATGAAACCATCAAGGTCCAAACGGCAACACACAGGAAAAGGAGAAGAGCAAAGCCGCTGATGTACAGATTTCTCTGCGCACGGAACAGTCGCATGTGCATCAAAGTATCGGCGTCGGCCATGTGAGAGGTTTGCGCAGTCAGATTGGCGTCCGAATATTTTCGAACTTCGCGAATTGCGTCTAAACATTTGTTTGCACAACAACAACAAAAGGCGAAAACACAAACCAAAGAATAGGAGCACGAGGATGGAGACACCGACATAGGAGTACAGAGTGGTGAACCTGGCAACTGCGGAAAGAGCTCGACTTTTAAAGAACTTGTTCCACCTGCAAGCGAAAGGAAAGAGGACTAGAAGTCTCGCTAGAGAGATGAAACTTACAAACTGGGACGGATCCAAGGCAGAAGAAGGAGGAGAAGAACGCCGATCTCGACGTACAAAGTAGCGGCAACAACAGTCCACTGAATGGTCATCACGAAACTGAAAGAGAAACCATTTATTTGATGTGAAACGCAACTAAACAACGCAGAGACGACAACGCGAGTGAACCGCACGACACGAAGAGAACAGAATAGAAATATTCTTCATAAAAGACGAAAACAACGCAAAGTGCATTTCGCGAAGCGGCGGTCGTTCCATCGTTTGTCGCTCATAGAGAACGACCGATGAAGTCATCAGAATCATTCTTCCAGCCTCGAACTTTGCGCCGTCGCTTGTCCGCGCCCTCGGAGCCCATTTTGCAGCGGCGCTTGTTTTCAAACGATCGTTCCATGGTTTGTCGCGCCCAGCATCTTCTTGTTCTTGTGAAATATTGTTAGTTGAACCTCTTGTCGCTGTCGCTCTCCCGATAATCGCCCTCTTCCGCGCTGTCGCTCATCGCGTCGCTTCTCTGCGCCCTCGGAGCGACGGCGCTGCCGCTCGGAATCTTCGTTGTCCGCCGAAGGCTGCGAGGCCTACGGTAACCAACCACATGGCGGACAGAAATAAAGTATAAACCGCGCAGCTTTCGAGGCGATTCTACCTAGATTCCACATATTTATATCAACAAATCGTTTCCGCAGCCAACGGAGACAAAAGATGAATTGTTGAATTTAGTCTCCCGCGCAAAAATAAGCAGCGAGATAGATAAGCACCGCGCAAAAATAAGCACCTGGAAAACTCATATTTTTCAAACCTTCGTGGGGCGCGCCTCGCGCGTCCAGAGTTCTTCGATTCACGCGCTAGGAACAGATCAGAGAACTCCAGCAATCCCCAATTCTTCTCGCAGGAGGCCTCAGCAAAACAAATTTATTGTGAAAGTCGAAACCGCGGGCACCGCCACCGAATAGAGTGCGCCCGAGACGGCCACATCAACGTCATTCGACGTAATCGGATTCATCTGGAAATGCAGTACACAGAGACCAATGCAAAACACAACTATTAACGCCCAAAATCCAAAAAAGTTAATCTTAATCACAACAATCCCTGTCGTTTCAAATCTTCGTATGTTAGCCGATTGACAACATTTCCCAATGAATCTTCAAATTCTTCATCCACTTCGGGATTCCATTTATTTTGATCCTTGTGGTCCTGAAGTTTACGCCATAAGCCGACAGCCTCTTCAATTTTTGTTATGTTGGCGAAATGAGCTGTGTTAGGGATGCCGAGACAACGCATACCATGAGAATGTCGCCATTCCTGAAAAAAAATTATGAAACGCAACTTAAAGCAAACAACTTACAGTAAAGTGCTTTTGGAAAGCTTTGGGTCCTTTGTAGGTTTGGTTACCACAAATTTCACATGAGTAACTGATGTTCAATCCGTGTAATTTGTACAGCCAATCGGTATTGGTTTACCATCCCAACCAAGAGGAAGGTTTTTAGGATTGTAGGGAACATCCTTATCACCCTCCTTTTCCTCATCAGATTCAACCACCTCGTTTTCCTCCTCGAGGTCATCTGTTTCTCCAGCAGCCCGTGCTTGCTTCCTCTGGATGTTTTCGTTGGTGGCTTCACGCTCGTTATGAACTAGCTCTGCCAAGCGAAAAATGTGCGCCTCAATCTTGGCTAAATTCTGCTGCCTGAGATCTTCCTTGATTTGCATAGCTGATCTTTTCTCACGAAGAGTTTCCGCTCCAAGCTCTTCCATCGATTTTCCTTTAGTGGCAAACAATCGCTCGGCTCGTTCTTTCAAGGACCTAAGAAATTATGCACATTGAAAGTTGAAAAGAAAATTCAACGCTCACCCTCCGCATTTCATATTTAGTGCTATCAAAGCAGTCTTCAGACGATCAAGACCTAGACTTTCCATTTCCTTGGAGGTGCTAAATTCTGACAAGTTCAGAAGAGCTCCGGCACTGGCAAGAGCAGTTTGAGGTTTATCCTTGCTCCACCCTCTGCACTTGCCTTGCTTCCAGTTTGCATCGAATTCAGCATCGAGACGATCCATATCCTTTTTGATGTTGAAAAGAGGTTTCACACGCATCAAGAAATCAGTAAGATACGCTTCCAACTGAACGAGGTAGTCTTTGTAAGCACCAGTTTTCTTTGTTGACTCCTTTGGAATATCCTCAAGCCGATCAAAGTCTTGACGTATTGGACATAGTCAGTGCGCTGAAAAACTCATTACAAACTTAAATTTGAAGAAAGTTCACCTTGATTCCCTTCAAATTCATGTACGTTTGGAAAAGCGCGTTGAGGTCCAGGAAACGACCATAACCTTCTTCATCCGCGAATTTAACCAACTCGCTTTCAAAGCGATCAGGAGTTCCAATGCTGTCAATTAGCTCTTGAAATTCAATATTCAAAGGAACAGCAGTATCGCCAGGATTGCGACGATGCGCGTCCTTCAGTGCCTTCAGACGAGAATAGAAATCAGCAAATTCATTCGGTCCAGAAATAGAGCGGAGCTCCCTGGCTCGTTCGCCATCGCGATCATCATAAACTTCGAGCAACCAAATGGCCGCTGGACTTCAATTATAGATTCCATGAGCACGACGCTTAGGTCTGAAAGTAAAGACCGCGATATTAAAGGAAAACTGTAAATGTTTATCGAAAAGCAAAAAGGAAAAACACGACCACCAGAAACAGATTTACCGCCAATAAACGAAGAGAAGGGAGGCAAGCGATCACCACCTGTGCCAGCCATAATCGGATTCATGACTGTGAGCCTGGAAGTAGAGAGATCGTGGTGCAATCAGCTCACAGCAAAACAAACAAAAATAAATGC
>MQUG01004360.1:0-11229 GCA_007213375.1 Steinernema feltiae | reverse complement strand
CTTGACGTATTGGACATAGTCAGTGCGCTGAAAAACTCATTACAAACTTAAATTTGAAGAAAGTTCACCTTGATTCCCTTCAAATTCATGTACGTTTGGAAAAGCGCGTTGAGGTCCAGGAAACGACCATAACCTTCTTCATCCGCGAATTTAACCAACTCGCTTTCAAAGCGATCAGGAGTTCCAATGCTGTCAATTAGCTCTTGAAATTCAATATTCAAAGGAACAGCAGTATCGCCAGGATTGCGACGATGCGCGTCCTTCAGTGCCTTCAGACGAGAATAGAAATCAGCAAATTCATTCGGTCCAGAAATAGAGCGGAGCTCCCTGGCTCGTTCGCCATCGCGATCATCATAAACTTCGAGCAACCAAATGCCGCTGGACTTCAATTATAGATTCCATGAGCACGACGCTTAGGTCTGAAAGTAAAGACCGCGATATTAAAGGAAAACTGTAAATGTTTATCGAAAAGCAAAAAGGAAAAACACGACCACCAGAAACAGATTTACCGCAATAAACGAGAGAAGGAGGCAAGCGATCACCACCTGTGCCAGCCATAATCGGATTCATGACTGTGAGCCTGGAAGTAGAGAGATCGTGGTGCAATCAGCTCACAGCAAAACAAAACAAAAATAAATGCAACCGGATTGGACTCCCTTCTGTGGGCTTTCGCGCGCCCAAACACAACACGGATTTTCTCTCCAAAGCAACTCACAAGAGAATTCACATCGCAGACGCAAAACGGCACATAAACCGAGCAGCGTTCGAGGTAACCCGGCGATTCTACCTAGATTCCACATATTTAGATCAGCGATCGTAAGCGTAACCGACGACGTTCAGTCCTCTCATCTGTTCGACGGTGCATTCAGGCCGAACTACAAAAACATGGAATTGAAGACAAAAGACAGAAATCCAGAAACTCACAATCTGCCGCAACGCTGCCAAGCACCGCGATCAACAGCAACAGCGCCTTCATTGTCATCTGCAGGAGCGAAAACTCTGAAATAGAGAACTCCGACTGAAGAGCAGAACGATCAACGCGAATTTCGAAACTCCGAGACTGCAAGCGACCTCGCACGGCGGAAGCAGAGCGACCGACTGATGGCGAGTGAGTTTCGTCTTTGGCGTCTGTCTGGACTGACCGAACGTGCGAACCCTCTACGTAGACGAATTTCAAAAGACAATTGCGACAACTCACCGACAATCTGTCTGAACGGGGCCTAAAAAGCGGTTGCTCTCGACGCCTCGACGTCAGTCGCCTTGTTGATCACCCAGAGTGCAGTCGCTGACAAAAAGCTCTCCGGATGTGTTCGTCTCCATCGAGTCCTTTGCTCCTGCTCCGCTGCTCCACGTTCCGGATGCTTCTCGTGTTGCTGCTGTTCGGAAATGTCTTGAGCACGTCTGCTCCAGCTTCTGATGCTCCAGGTTTGTCTTTGAGTCGCGCTCCGTTTGCTTCTTCATGCTCCGTTTGCAGATAAAGCTTGCTCGCGCTTCGAGATGACATGCAACGCGAACGCCACGTCGCTCATTTCGGTTACCGCGCGCACGAGTTCTATGAACGATAGCAATATGGCTATTTAGTAGCGGTCTGCATGAATTTCCGTCCTTTCAGTCGGCGGAGGACCGGCGCGTCGGCACGTGTCCGCCGGCGACGAAACTCGATTCTTTCTTCAACGCAGCGCGCACTCGCGTCTTCACGTCTTCGCATTAGTAAACGCGCCCAGTAAAAAAAGTGGCGATTACCGCTGCCCGCAATCTGCAAGGCTTCGGACGAGCCGAGCCTCCCACCGGTCACCATCAGCTGATCTGAATTTGTGGAATCTAGGGAGACTTACAAAGGGTCCTGCAACGCCTCGAGTTCAATGTGGCGTGAATTTCTTTTGTCCATTTTTGAGAGTCGCAGGTGCGAGAAAGTGCGGGTGAGGATTGTTTGAGTGTCGCTGGCGGGAATTCCGATTTTTGCTTCATTTTTGCGGTATTTCAAGTGCAACGCGGCAATTTTTGTTTAACGTCGCGTTCTCGTTCTGTTTCTGATTGCAGCACGGTCTCTGCATTTCCAGGCTCACAGTCATGGATCCACTTATTTGTCCAGCACGCCGCTTGGCGAAGATGTCGGCCATCTGCGCTCTGCTCTCGTGTTTCACGGTAAATCTCATTTTGGTCGTTCCTCCTATTTATCCTGCTGCCTTTAGACGTACATTCTGACGACGTACGAGTGCAAGACGCTGGTAGGAAAGCCGACATTCAACTCAAGCATCCACGACTTTGATTGGCCGATGCTTCCAGGTCTAGGTTGTTTTTGCTGTGTGAAAGGAGTGAAATTGAGTTTTGTTCCAGTTAGTTCCCTGCTTTCTGATTCTCTTCTTCCTGCTTTCGTGTTTGCCGCTGCTCTGTTGGGGGTGCATTCGAGAGAGCCGGGTGTTGATTGCCTCGATCCTCGTCTTCGTCTCCGTGGTTGCGGTATGAGGGGCCGCTTTCATCGTGCATATCTTGGATTATTACTTCAGATGTTTGGAATCGGAGCAATGTCAGCGTCGGAGCCGTTCCAACATAAGGTCCAGTGCGTGTTGTGGGGCTACGATGCTGCAATGTCCGTGTGCACGGGATCTGCATTGCCTGGCATGTTAATCAGAACGCATGAGGGTTACCTCCTGAAGGACTTTGGCAATGTAATCGATCTGTTTGAAGCGCTTGTATCGTTGATGCTGAATTTCAGGGGATTGTGTATCGGCGTTGCACTTACTTTGCCAACCAACGGAATAACTTGATTTTGCTCGTCCTTTACTGGTATCACCTTCTCTCTGTGATCTCTCACACCGCAGAGATTCTGATCTACATTGTGTGCGGTCTTCTCAGTACAATTATCCAATGAGCATGTGATGTGGAATCGCAGTAGGACGAGGAGAAGTCGTTTGAAATTACTAAAAGTTGTCTGTTGGTTCTGTCGCTATTGTTTTCCACTTTGATCTTGTTTCATGCTTACATAATATTTGTTCAAATGATGAAGTTCGTTGATTAATCGTTCGTTTGCTAAGTATGTAGATTCTTGAATCGGCTGCGACTGATCCCATGTAATTTAGTTTATGTAGCCGGTAGTTTCATGGGCTGAAATCCACCAGGCGCCGTTTTGCTCAAAATCAGGAAACGGAGAAAAGCGCCAAATAGGACGTTTTCAAGTAGAACGACAGTTCGAAAACGACATTGAAAATTCGTTGGTCACGTGATAAAATCAGGAAGCGACTTTCAAGTAGAGCGAACAGTTCGAAAACGGCATTTTGCTTTGAGAATTCGTTGTTCATGCGATAGCGACGTTCCACCGAGTGCGCTTCTACATGTGGACTCAGCCTTCCTCTTGACGCTCGATCAGCACGACCTCAAATTAGTTGCTTCTCTCCAGAACGCTTCAATAGAGCAGCTAGAACGGCCATCGCAATATGCAAATTCCAACAATTCGGGTGAAAAAACATTTACTTTAGGGTGAGGAGAACGAGAAATAAACATATGTTAGTACAACATTTCTGGCGGCGACAATCAAAAGTCGAAGCATCGAATGCACTCGCAGTCTTCGGCGGCTTCACGTTCGTCGTTTACGTAGCCTTCCATCATACGTCTGTACTGTCGACGAGCCCACAAGCACCAGGGAACAAAGAGTACAGCGCAAAAGGTGGCTGTGATCGCTATCATGACGTGCGGACGGACCACTGCTTGCTCCCTCTCGTACTCCTCGGCAATCTTCTGGTAGTGACGACGCGTGGCTTCAATCCGCAGATTTCGCTGTTTGAGAAGCGCCAGCATGTCAGGCGGACGTGGACGCGGTGTTGTGGTTGTAGGCATCAGCGGCGCCAGGAAGACTTTGCGGCCATACAGCGGGAAGTACATTGGAGAACAGTACGGTGTCTTGATCACCTCGATACGGTCAAATTTATCGTACCTCACCGCCCAGGAGCCGATCACTGAGTACGATCGCTTATCCGGGTCCGGATGCGAATCCAAATATGCGTAGCGTTTCCGGGCGTTTCGAATCGAGTCGATCTGCGGGTCCTACAACACAGCATTATGACGACGTTTGATGTACAGATGACTTACCGAGTAGTTACGGTGCTTGACGGGGACTGGATAGTTCTGGATCCTACAAGTGTCCTCGCCAGCAATATTCCACTCGAACAATCGCAGCTGCACGCGAACCTGCCATCTTCATCACGAACACGAGATCATCCGAAACCGCTAAATCGCACCGAAACGTCTTGATCTCGTAACTATCGTATATTCCCTTCGGCTTGTAGGAAATCCAGCTTACATTCGTTGGGTTATCGCTGAAATCAAGACAATAAATCTATATATCACGGAGCGTTGAGCTTACACGGTAGGTACGCGGAAGTATGCAGCTCCGATGTGATCTTCCGTTCTGTTTTCTTTGGGACGATAGCGACCGAACTCAGTAACCATTACGAGATAATCGTCAACAAATGGCGATTGCGCGAAAACTGCTCGACTGACGCTGTATCTGCTACGTCCGGAAGAACAAGCTAGAATTCAGGAGAATTATTGAGCATCCCGTAAAAGGCGCGAATTCTTACTGCTAAGTGCGAAGCCACCAACAGCATCGCTGCGTGGAATGCTCTCGATTTTCAACAAACAGTCTCCAAACCACTCAAAAATGTTGAAGTTGGCGGCTATATCTTTATCTGTGATGACGCATCCGGGTTCCCAATTCGGTAGGTGCGTATACGGCAGGGGCGGGAGTGGTGTAGTGACGGGCATTGACGGAGCTAGCTGGACGCCTTGGAAAAGGTGAGACGGACCAAATGCGTACAAGCACGTGTGACTAAATATTCGGAATGAGAAATGGAACGAGTGAATACAAAACTAACTTGTTTCGCCAACGCATGTAGTGGCAGTCGAGTTCGGTATTAGATAAAGTCACGTTCAAGCCGGGAATGAAAACATTTGCGGAATGGTTCAAAGTGAATTCGGCGCTACATCGTTTCGTTGTTGACAAAATTCCACGGTAGGAGGCAACTGCGACTTCTTCGCTATCGGGCAATTTCCTTTTGTGGCACACAGGCCGCTTGTACAGATCTATTTCCACAATTGGATCCATAATTTCAGGCTGAAATTGATCGGAAATTAGACGAAATTAATAAAACGACTTACACAAGGGTGAAGTCCATCCGCCAACCGATGTTTATCGGCATCTTCCTTCACGAACTGATTGTTGATGAACACCTTTTCGTTGTAAACGAAAGAGAAAACTTCTTCTGGGGCCATTGGGTCTGCGACAATTCTAGTTCTGGGCCTTTCGGGAACCGTAATGAACTGCATCAAATCTACCCTAAATAGAACAGTAAAACAGTGCCAACAATACGAGGGGACTAACGTTCTCTTGATGGTTGAGTAGGTAAGCGGGGAATGTGCGGACTTCTCTATCTTCAGATGCGTGTCATTCAGAGTTACACTGCGCCAACCATGACGGAGGACAATCATCGTATGATTTCTCTTTTGAAGAAGTTGGACAACCGGAGCGAAATCTGAAAATCGAACGATAAGAGCAGAAAATACAGACAATACCAGACCGTTCTTTTTCCTAAACTTCAATATTTGCCCGGTTAGATGTGGATGTTTTGCGTCTTCGAACACCAGCTTCGCAAGATCGACTGGCAACTTGTCTTTGAACACGTGCGATCCAGTGGGACCGTAGCTGAAGACTCGACCCCCAATGTAGCCAATGATTCGTAACTGTTCAATGAACGGAAAGCCTTTCCCGTTCCATGTCATCTCGAAGCGCGAGCAAGCTTTATCTGCAAACGGAGCATGAAGAAGCAAACGGAGCGCGACTCAAAGACAAACCTGGAGCATCAGAAGCTGGAGCAGACGTGCTCAAGACATTTCCGAACAGCAGCAACACGAGAAGCATCCGGAACGTGGAGCAGCGGAGCAGGAGCAAAGGACTCGATGGAGACGAACACATCCGGAGAGCTTTTTGTCAGCGACTGCACTCTGGGTGATCAACAAGGCGACTGACGTCGAGGCGTCGAGAGCAACCGCTTTTTAGGCCCCGTTCAGACAGATTGTCGGTGAGTTGTCGCAATTGTCTTTTGAAATTCGTCTACGTAGAGGGTTCGCACGTTCGGTCAGGCCAGACAGACGCCAAAGGCGAAACTCACTCGCCGTCAGTCGGTCGCTCTGCTTCCGCCGTGCGAGGTCGCTTGCAGTCTCGGAGTTTCGAAATTCGCGTTGATCGTTCTGCTCTTCAGTCGGAGTTCTGCTATTTCAGAGTTTTCGCTCCTGCAGATGACAATGAAGGCGCTGTTGCTGTTAATCGCGGTGCTTGGCAGCGTTGCGGTAGATTGTGAGTTTCTGGATTTCTGTCTTTTATCTTCTATTCCATGTTTTTGTAGTTCGGCCTGATTGCACCGCCGAACAGATGAGAGGACTGAACGTCGTCGGTTACGCCTACGATCGGGTCTTTCGTATTACAGATTACCCATACAAGATTCATTTGGATACTGAGTCCATATTGGACGTGGTGAAGAGCAGCTCTAATGTGATGCGCACAGGTAAGGTGTTGTTAGTTTACTTGTAAATCCGCTTAATTTGTACAGACCTCACGAGACTCGTCCATCTCCATCAGGGCTTCGACCATAAATTAGTTGTACTCGAATACGGAGAATCGGACATCGAAGAAAATTGATGCAAAATGTTATTCCGTTGCGGGGAATCGAACCCCGGCCTTGTGGGTGAGAGCCACAAATCCTAACCACTAGACCACAACGGACATGTCTGCTTTTATGTCTCATTTGGTTATATCTGGTAAAACACGTGATTTCAATCAACTTGAACTTTCGATCTCCAGTTGTATCGATGAATGTCACATCGGTGGTGTCAATGTGTCCTTCTTTCTCAAGTGGCCTCGTCTGTTGACTCTGCAAGACAACTGGTTCATTTCTGGTCTCGCTTTTTGCAATTTTTGGAAACGAGCGACTTCTGTGAGCAAACATTTCCATCTTTCTGTACTTGGAGGTGTCAGCTGGACCTTTCAGCACCCCAAAACAGCTGTAAAAGTCGTCATGCCTATCGGTTTGACCACACATGGCGATCAACGCAAAGCTAAAATGTAAAACATCAAAAATCGTTTTTTTGGAAACGCGATTAGCGTTCTCTGAGCCTTTGAGCAAATCAAAATGTGTTTTTCTGACCTGCGCACCTGCGATCTACTCTCTGAACGTTCAAATCCGGTCTGCAAGACGCTCAATGTCAGCGTCGCAGCTAACGTAATTGCTTACCGTTGCAATTACCGTAATCCCAAGTTGTAACTCCGCTAATCGCTTCCGTTGGAACCGAATTGAACTCGTGGGAACGTACACTTACATCTTTCATCTCTGTATTGACGACAACGCGCACAGTAGGCGGCCTGATTACACACCGGCTGCACTCTTACCCCTTCTTAGCGGTGTGCGCGCGTGTTCCTTCCATAACTCGGCGAATCAATCGTTCGCGCGATGATCTTTGCCTGCGTCGTTTCCGCCGCCGCCGATTTTGGACGATCGGCGTGACTCTAATCTTCTTACGATTCCGCGCTCTGGTGAATCGATAGTTGCGTGGCGGGTTGGTGGAATTTAGGAGCTTTAGGGATGTCGAGTTTAGTGGTTAGCACATGAGGCTGTTGACCTCAAGACCAGAGCGCGGATTGCGTTCAAAACGCATTTCCTGGCCATTTTGTGGAAATTCTTGATCCAGCGATCTCCGGCGAGTGCTAACAATCTGCGTTGCTGCTTGACCAGCGCCCCAGCAACCCTTGTAGGTCTGATTCATGATTCACGCCTGCCACGTGCACCGTAATCCTCCAATGACGTAGCGATCTCGTCCTGATCTTCCCTCGCCGCGCCTATATAAGTTCTATCTTCCAAAATCATCGCATTTTACTGCGATTTTACGATTGCACCGTGTTTAGGAGAGTGTTTATTGCTGCTGCTGCGCACGCACGCGTGCCGGCATGGTGTCATGGCGCGATCTTTAGAAGAAGAAGGTCCTCCCGGTTCGAAACTACTGTGCGCGACAATTACGACGACGATGATGTCAGTCGCCGCGTTTAGCCGTGAGGGAGGAGAAGGCGGCCTTGTGCAGCGGGTGGCAGCGCATTCTTGGAGAATGACGGCTGGCGGCATGGTGCGGTTCTTGATCTTTTGCTTGCGCTTTTAGAAGTCGTCTAGACACGCCTGTACGTGCACCTAGAGATGTCTAGATCGTGGTTGCGGTGCTTTCTTGAGCGTTTTGTCACCAAAAAAGGGTTAAAGAGCGGATCCGAACCGGTAACGATTTGCGCGATAAACGCTGCGCCAACGCACTCCCTTCACTTTGAAAGCACCACGAGAATCAAACCAATTCTGTTCAGATGGCAGCTTCGACACTCGCAAAGAGTTCCCGCCAGGTTGACGCGGCGCTCAACAACAACGCGAAGAGCGCCGGATCGAATTCCGGCGACAGCGACAGCGGCAACAGCAATAGTCCGACGATTTATGTCAAAAGCGGTGAGTCGATTATGTTAATCACTCTTGACGAGCATATTAATCTCCTCTCCGCCGGCCATCTGCACAACTGAACGCGTTTCGGTTTCAGGAAAGCCGTCATCACGACTGCGACAGTCGCAAAGCGCCTCGAATCTTCAGGTTCGAGCGCATTCAGCGAGTGGAACGAGCTATTCTGAGTCGTGCTGTCAGAATCGCGGCGACAATATGTATCCTGCTACGTGTAAGTTTTTCATTTTGAACTAAAGCGATATATGCTCAATTGCAAGAAGAGCAGATATGTCCGTTGTGGTCTAGTGGTTAGGATTTGTGGCTCTCACCCACAAGGCCGGGGTTCGATTCCCCGCAACGGCAATAACATTTTTTGAATTAAGTTTTCTGTTTTTCTTATTGTTTGTCGTTTTAAACGCGAAAATCAATGAAAAACGTCAAAGAAATAAGAAAAACACGGAATTATCCAAAATCAAAAAATTGATCGCTCCCGGGTGGGCTTGAACCACCAACCTTTCGGTTAACAGCCGAACGCGCTAACCAATTGCGCCACGGAAGCATGTCTGTTCCGCAGACCGAAAAGCTTATAGGTCAACACACAACGGTCGACGACCAAGTGGCCAGGCCACCTACAACCCAAAAACAAATCGATTGGATGTGGATGTCTACGCTGACGTGGCCCATCCACATCCACTCCAACCCGCCGACCAATTGTTTGTTTTTTCAGCGTTCCTCACGCTCAACAGCAGCTCGTCGGCGTTTCCGCAGAATCCGCCGCCGACTCCGCAATTCTCGCTCTACTCGACGCCCGGAAGTGGCGGCTCCGCGCAGATTCCCCCTCCGCCGCCTTCGCTCTCTTCAGCGTCGCACGGCGTCCCCACCGCGCACAATCCAATTCTGCGCACACTTCAGAAGCAGTAAGTTGGGCCCCGAATTGTGTAAACAAGCCTAATACGATCCTATTTGTCGCGGAAAGACCCTAATACGTCGCGGATGCTCATACTTCAACTGATTAGCGTCTCTATTTGGCATCTAAGGTCGTTATTTCCAATTCTTGGTGTCCAAAACACAGTTTTTTGCCTAATCACCGATCCCCACCCAAGATTCCACTCAACCGGTTGCCTCGGGGGATTAATGGACGCCAGTAGAGGGAGACAATGGAGTCGATTTCGTCTGCGTTCTTCGAGAAGTTCGACGGTTCCGGTTGCGCATTCTTATCATTCTGTTTGCTTCCAAAAACGTATTTTATCGCCTTTTCGATAGCGTGGAAGAGGTTTTTAGAGGCGCCGATGCTTTGTTTGTTCACTTCTTCTTTGAATGACGAGGTGGAGACGCGGAAATCAAAAGTTCTGCGCCCGCATTTCCAGGAGCGAATTTGGTCGCCTCGCAGCTCCTCTGCCGGCCATCTAGAGGATCTTTCAATCCTGTTTGAATGTTTCGATTTCCGCCGCATTAATTGTTGCAATCACACACGTTTACGATCGCCCTTTGTCGATCGTTCGAAGCGTTCGCCGCCCTAAAGTAGAGACGCTCGATGTGTTCACAAAAATTCCACAGTCGACCTTGAAACGCCGGCCGCCATGACTGGAATTTCCCCGTTTTCTTGACCTGAATCATTTCATTTTACGCCATTTTCCCGCGCGTTTTGAAGTGAAACGTCAAAATATAACGTTTTTAACTAATAAAAAAGTTTGTTTTTGATCGAATCGAACTCGGATCGATCGTCTACAGATCGGCGATGCTAACCAATAAGCCATGCGCGCGCTAGACAAATGCGCATCTAGTGTAGTGGTTAGCATCGGCGACTTATAAACGATCGATGCGGGTTCGAATCTGCCAAGAAACAAATATTTATTTTCAATTTCAGCGTTTTCTTTCTTTTGTGGTGCAATTTTTGTGTTTTTGGCGAATATTTCATGATTTATGAGCGATTTCTCGTTTGGACTTTAGATATTATCGTGAAAGCGAGTTTTCCATCAGATAAGCGCCTCTCCACGTCTACAAGAATCGTGATTAAGCGCTGCGGACACGGTGTGAGCGGTCGCTATCTGTAAGCATCGGAAGCGAGCGAGAGGGAGCGCCGCTGCTGACTCATCGCGCAAATCGATTTTATTTTGATAAGAAACGAGCGCGCGAATTTTATGATTCTGCTCGGCTTGTCCTCCTCCTGTGAGACGTTTCACTGTGCGTCGGCGGCGGCAAACACTTCGCGCGCTAATCCTAGCGCGATCGATTCTCCACCACTTTCGCGAACGACCTCTCGCACGCTTGTGGAACCTGGCGGCGGCGACGACGGCGGCGTGCACGCCTAACAAAGAAGGAAGAACACGAAGACGAGCGACAAAAAATGGAGACGATGAACGACGATCCGATTCCGCTTCTCCACGCGACTCCGACGACGACGATTGATGACGCCGCGCACCTTCCGAAAGAGTACGTTGGCCGAACTTGTGACGTTTATGGATCTTTGTAACGTGAGATTAGGCGAATTATTGACGTAGAACGCGCGTGGAACGCGTTGTTATATAGGCCTAGCGCAGTAAGTACTGTTATGTTTGATCTTGAGTGGTCCTAGAGCGATTTGCCTGATGTTACACGTATTTGTTTTGCGATAACAATAAGTTGAATTTTGTTTTCCTGCATTAATTCGCCGAAATGCGCTACCGTAACCGTAGCTGGATTAGCGCTCTTTTCATGTCATTGTGCGCTTCAA
>MQUG01004358.1:0-10009 GCA_007213375.1 Steinernema feltiae | reverse complement strand
TGATAGTCAGAGCAATTCTACTTTTGCTCCATTACCTCAATAGCTAATCCAAAAATTTGATTTGTCCATTTCTGTGTTCAGATCGATGATACGTTGCAATGGACATAATGCAACAAATACTGGAATTACACATGAACCCACATTTATAGTTTCGATTTATCGGATTTTAATTTTGCGAAAGCGATTTCAGGAAATTGAAAGCCCCTTCTTAGCTGCCTAGCCTCACTAAGCAAGTTATTAGCACTATTTCAATCTATAACTGGCACAAACATTGCTAATAACCCTGTTTCAGCTGAAGGAAAACGAGAGGACCAGGTGGCGCTGTCCCATCCAATCGACCAGCAGCAAGAACAACTCACCCGATGAGCAAACGGTCGTCGTTCAGAACGAATCGAAGACAGTGACTGTTTGCAGCGGTTCTTAAAAATCAAGGTACCCAGGATCATTTCTTCAAATCGTACAGTAACTTCTTGATTTAGGTAAAGCAATTGACCGAATCCGATGGAACTGTTAGCGGCACCCTACTCGTCACCCCTAATTGTCTCATGTTCGATCCGGACGTCCAGCATCCGTTGGTCATTGAAAACGGTTCTGATTTGTACGGAATGGTCGCCAAGTAAGTCATACTGTAGTCGGTGATTATCTAATTCCTGATTTAGCATGGATGAGATCCTCTCCGTCTCAGTCTACAAGGACATTGACGGCCTAACAGGCGCCAAAGCCACAAAGAAGCGCTCTGTATTCGATCCGGAACATCTGCGGTCACCCGAAGAGCGTATCACCTCCGCGCCTACTGTAGAAGTAGCACATGAGTCCGAGGATGAACGTCCCAAATTCATCGGAGGAGGAGGAGCTGATTCCGGCTCGGAAAGCTTTGAATCCGCCGCTGATGACGCGAATTTCCCTCTGGAACGAGTCTATCCGGCTCGGGCAACATGCTGACCGCGATTGTCGAAGAGACCACACACAGAGCCATCTCGCAGCCTCCAATCTTTGAGGCCAACCGAGAAATACTGTAGCGGAAAGCGGAGAACCGTTTCCGATGTCACCTGTGAGCAGAGCAAAGCGTACGAGGAGGAGCAGGAGGGTCTCAGCGCGCCGCCGCTCATGACCGCAGGAAGCGAGACTGACGTCGTCCTCAACGACAGGCCAAGGTCACATTCCGACCTCGAGGCTTCGACCAGCATCGACTCGACGACCAGTTTGCCAGGAAACAACAACAACAACAACGAGAAGAATTCGTTCTTCAATCGTGGCTCACGGTATTCGCCTAACGTGGCGAGACGCAGTTTTGGTCGTCTTGGAAGGACGCTGAGGTAAGCTATGACGACATAGAGGGTGCAAAAAGGGTGCAAAAAGATCAGCTTGATCCAAAAGTTCCAAATTGCCCCTCCCAGATCAAAAGACTACATGATTCGTCTGGACTCTTAATCGTTGAGATTGAAAAGTGCGATTTTCCCTAAAGATCAGTGCTAACCACGCGATTAAAAGGACAAATTTGGTGATATTGTACTAGAGAATGGCGTTAAGCAGGGTGATTCGTGACAATCGCAGGTAAACATGGTGTAGATCAGATAAGAGAGAGTTGAAATGAGATATAAAATAGCTACATACAGCAGATGACCATACTGCGAGCTTTAGGGAGCTCGTTCAAGTAATAATCGGGATAATTTGCTAAATTTCAATAGTGAAATTTTGATTTTAGGGTTGACCTAACTGACTTATAAACGCGCTGTTCTCACGTTCCACGCAATGATTTTCGCGTTCAATTTCTAGAACTGTGATCGTTTATCGCAGATCACCTGCCATACATTGAAAAAAATGCCATTTTACGACCGCATCAGCTGACTTTCCAACTTATCTCTATCCAATTTCAGTGCCCGAGCGAACAGCGTCAAAGGCTCCGTCGTCTCAGGAACCAAAACCGTCGTCAGTCATACGAAATCTGCTGCCGGTAAGCCTAAAACACCCTTTGATCTATCAAACGCTAAGATCCCATTTTAGGCCAAGTTCAGACCGGAATCCAATCAGGCGCTCGTGTAATCGCCTCCGCTCCCAACAACATGGTCAAGATGGGCAGCGGTCTCCTCCAAGACGTCCAAGAGAAGCCCAGCCAGCTGATGGAGATGTGCGACTCGTTCTTCTCTCTCGAACGGTCGCTCTCCGAGCAGAGTCAATCGAACGCTACGCTCAAGCGAGAGCAGAGTCTCGCTACTCTCGAGAATCTCAAGCAGCGCACTCAGCAGGTCAGAGCGGAGAACCTGAAGATGCAGAAACAGTCAATGTTCCACTGTGCCACTTCTTCCGATGAAATGCCCGACCTTTTCAAGCCGATCAGCGAGATCATTACGCACAGTTCCGACTCCGATATGAACAACTCATCGCCGCCGGAACTACCGTACTACATGGCGGTTAGGCTCGATAAGTTTAAGAAGAAGTCTTTCAGCAAAGGTAAGCAAAGCGCGAACATGAGAACTTTACGAATAGAACGATTTACAGCTGCCTATCTTGATTTTTGTACAGGTAAAATGCTGTGAGTAGATGCTTAGGCTAATGCTCACGCTGTCTATAATCACCAATAGCCTAACTGCGCTTAATATCGCAACTGTTGTAACTCCGACTAATAGGTCATTTTCAGGCAAATACTCAGTCTCATCGACAAGCTCTTACACCAGTTACGACGACGAGTGCAAATTCGGAAATCGCAGAAAACGAGAATTCTGGTACGCGATTCCGCGAGCAAAGGCTGACGCAATCTATCACTTCCTGTTGCATTGGTCTCCAGACAAATATGGCCAGGACACGCTTACTAAGGAGGAGTCTGAGGAGCAGAAGAAGCAAAAGCACAAGGGACAGAAATCGTTCTTGGTTCTGGAGGACGACAGTCTGAATAGTAAGTTGGGAATTGATTTATGGACATTTCGAAAGAGGTAGTGACAGCACTATGCGACCAAGTAGCAGATTTCACCTAAATTAAGTACATTTTTGTGGGCATTTCAGCTGAAAGTTGCAATTTTACGAGAGCGCAAAATCAATTAACGGTTTCCCAATTGTTCGCTGGACCAAACAACAGTATTTCTGTCAACAGATGACGTGGATCACAGTTGGTTATAGATCAAACATGCCGAAAGCAATAATATTGTGAGGGAAACAGGCTCAAACTTGAGCAACGTCGGTGTTTCATGCAATTTTTTGGTTCATTATAGAAGCTGCACGGCTAAATTAAGGCATATGCGTGTCACGTCAGGACTTCTTAGGCTTAACGTTTATCCCGTGAAGCAGATGGATGGGAAGCAACCGCCAACGGTGGTTGCAACCCGCACTCTAACATACAATCACGCGGCGAGCGCTGCTGAGCGCGACCGCCCGCCTCTCGGCGGCGGCCGCGTCACGCCTCTCTTGCCGCACATGACGTCACTACCACCACATGCGTTAGAAAAGCAACCAGTGCCAATTTGTTGCTGAGTAACTGGCGGTAACTAGACCGGCTGCTCATCTAAAGATGTTCCAATCGTTACTTTGTCGCAATTCAAAGCTTAAAGAGTATTTTGGGTTATAGAGAGAAGAGGTCAAAATTCTCCTTATCTTGTTAATCCATGTTTTGATGCTGAATATCGCAACCATTCGGTCAAAATACTATTTTGCAGTCGAAAATGGAGTAATCCGGAACCAAAATTGTCAATTGGAGTGGATAAAAACACAGTCCAACTCCATTTATCCCGGATCAAAAAACGGTATTTTGAAATTTTGAAAAATGGATTCAAAATCGCAAAAATTTGCAAATTTTGCTCCAAATGGTTAGTTCCACACTGCTAGTGCGCAATCGCCACTTTCAAAGTTCATTATGACTCAATTTTTCCGTTTAACAATCAACCGATGACGTGACTCATTAAACTTCAAAGAACGATTTTTCGCAATAAATGAACTCTGCGACGCGCTTCTACGAATCCTGTTCTGCTCTCGCTCGCTCTGTGTGCAGGCAGGCAGGCAGGCAAGACACGTTTCCGTTGGTCTGTCAACAGATCACGCCCCACTGGAACACATTTATAGGGATAATCATTATTTTTGCGCAATTGTATAACGCGAACAATCTCCTCTAGAATGATTGCCTATTGTAAGATAGCTCGGATGTATTACAGTTCTGACCCTAATTTCATTCATTTCAGGCAATGAACAACCTTCTCTCTACAGCCAGAGCCTCCTCGATCGGCAATGGGAGCTCGTTTCTGTTGGCGAAGTGTGCCGTCGCCTCTCGCTCGATGACGACCTTCTCGCCAGCGATCTACCACTGCCGGAAGGCGCCAATTTGACTCAAATCTTGGATGAATTCATGACCAGGCAGATCTTGGATATTTTGCCGCCTCGTGCCGAGGGCTACCCGTGGATCAACGTGTACAGTTCGGAGAAGCACGGCTTCTCCCTCGCTACGTTGTACCGGAAGATGATCGAGTGGCACGAGGACATGTCGCCTGTGCTCCTCATCATCAAGGACACTGCCGGGCACGTCTTTGGAGCGGTTGTTAGCACTGCAATTCGCACAAACGAGCACTACTACGGAACCGGAGACTCGTGTTTGTTGTTCAGGTTCACTGGCGAGTACCCGCACACCAGGTAACAACTTTGCAAGCCCCAGAATTCCTCACAAATCCATAAATTCAGAGAATTACGCGAATACAAATGGACTGGCGACAATCAATTCTTTGTGAACGCGCAGAAAGACTTTCTCTCCGTTGGTGCAGGCGGTGGCCACTACGGTCTATGGCTCGATGCAGACCTAAACCTCGGCCGGACGCAGCGTTGTCAAACGTTCGACAACGAACCGCTGACCGGAGGCAACATGGATTTCACCATCCAATTCGTGGAAGCTTTCGGCTTCTCAATGTGATTGCGTACTGTGTACGCGCGCTACTGTGACTAATAAAACAGACTACCGTAGGCCCGAAAACAATTCATTTCTATCTCATTTCTTCCTAAGTCCCTTTTAACTGTGATACGTTGTCGTGCTGTGTGGTTCAATTTCGCTTCTTCTCTTCTCTGGTACAGTGCAACAAGTGTTTTTTTTTGTTTGGAATTATGGTTAATACTAGAGAGCCTAATTTATAGATTACGTCGTTATTTTATGTAAATAAATGTCATTTCTTTTCTTTGAAAGTTGCGGCTGATACCGTATGTCAGGTGTGAAAACGCACCCGTAGCCCGTAGCATGGAATAAGTAAGAAACTGTGACAGCCGATTGTGCACTGTAGCGAGCGGGACAAAACTGCAACGTTGTTGCGTACTTGTTGCGAAACAACTTCAGACACCTTTGAGACAGTCTTCAGGCGGTGTTTTTTGGATTTTAGGATTCACGCAGATAGTTCTTAATGCGGTTTAGAAAGTTGCTTAGTAGGATGTTATAAGATGAACTGAGGCCATGATTTCCGGCACCGTATTGACCTGCGGATTTCCCGTGATCACTGATACCGTCCGTTTGTGGTCCATTTTAGATGCATTTGATTACAGAAACAATGAGAACGGGTAATTTCTGCGCGAATTGGAGTTTCAATCGTGGTATAACCGGTCTATGCGGTTTAAACAGACAGCCAACCATAGCTCAGTTGGTAGAGCGGAGGACTGTAGTGCGTGCGGAGATCCTTAGGTCGCTGGTTCAAATCCGGCTGGTTGGAACTATTTTTTCTGTTTTTGTGGTAATCGTTTGGTCCGTTGTTTTTTCTGATAATGTACTTCTGTTGCCAGCAATTGCAGCTCGTTTCCGACCTAGAGTCGCATACGATCTTATAAGCGCTGTTTTATTGATTTTCCGCTGAAAAAATTTATGAATTAAAAAATGATTCTCTTATTTTCTAATCCAGTGGCTCGGCTCAATGGAAACAAAAGTTTGAACTTAAAACTCGAACTCAAAAATCGTAGGCTCCACTGGTTTATAGAGCTAAAATGGAGCAAGTTGTTTGATTGTTTAATACTTTGTTGCTTTCAAGATTGAAAAATTGTTTGATGGAAGTAACGGACAATACAGGACAAATTTTTGATGCGTTATTCACAGCGTGCTATTTTAAAAATCGTCTACATGCCATTCGCGGCATTGTCGCCACGTTGTACGTCGTGACTCATTGAGGGGCCGGGTCGTTGCTTCCATTTTTGCAACACCAAAAGGTGGGAAAAATTGTTTTCAGTTTAAGACTTAATTAAAGTGCATAATTAAACAACCCATAGCTCAACTACTAGACGACCTGTGGCTTCAGGTTTTTCGATTTATCATACTCTTTATGTGATATAACTGATCTTTCAATTGTGATCACTTGTTAGTTTGTTGTATTTTTTTAACTGTTTCAGTGTGATATCACTTTGATTAACTACTTTATTTGGCCAATCGCTCAACGAATGCTGTGCCACGGGTACGTGCCTACCAATCACGTGATCTTCAGGCGTGTTTTTCTTCTGTTTTGAGCAAAAAACGTCCAATAACAAACTATAAAACATTGCTCCGACATCCTTGTTCTGCCAGAGTTAAGATTATGCTTTTTCGTTGGTTTGTCCGTCTGTTATACTGGTGTCTCAAATCCCGTCCAGAACTTATGATGTAGGCGGTATAGCGGCTTGTTGAAACTTCTCAATAGTTAAAGCAATTTTTGCTTCGAAATTTTATGCAAAAATGGCGCTTGCGAATACCGCACCTTTTATTTAAAAGCAATAGTCGACTGTTGTGATTTGATTTGAGGAAATGTTGTTTTTTACCTATGAACGAGGGTTGTAAGCGGTACGTGTAAATCTTGGATAACTTGCCTTGGACAGCCTAAGCCTCAGGTAGTGACGGTAAGGTTGGCCAAGAACAAAGCTGAAGCGCGTTACGACCAGGCACAACGTTTGCCAGGTACCAGATTCTTGGCACCAAGATGACCGGCGCTGACAAGTCGGTAGAGCTAAATCGTGTTGTCTTTTGTCAGCTACTCATTCGTCGCCACACCATGAACGCGAACATATGACGTTTCCGAATGTCCGAACGAAAATCCTTCTAATTGCGAATAGCTTTTGTTCTGTAAATTTTCAGCAAATTTTACTCAAAAATCTCAAATTTCTGAGTTTTGCTCTCGGCAGCAATCGATAGGTCGTGTGTTCTCTTCAAAAATCACCTGCAAAAGCCGCCACCGCCGCTGAGCCGTTCACCCCCTCGTCTGCACACGGCGACTACCGATGTGGAAACACGTTCTGAACTAATCACCTTTCCGCGTTCATTTCGTCATTTGCAAGGAACGACGACGAAAAAACTGGAAGACGGTGATGAAAGACGACAGAACGAAATTGAAAAGAGGCGTTCATTCCGCGGCGCCGGACACGTGGCGAGCGGTTGTATTCCATTATTGCTACTTTTCGCCTCAATTTTCGACTTGTTGATCTTTCTTTTGACCGCGATTTTCACTTTTTTACACCAAACAGTCCGTCGACGACCTAAGAAACCTGTTTTGTGGTGTGAATTTTGTCGATTGACCTTTTGACGTCATTTTCAACTCCAAAGAAATGTTCCTATTGTTTCAATTTACTGGTTTTGAGCGCAATTTTCGCTACGTGCTGGTGATTGATGACAATGGGCTTGTTTACGAGAGAGTTTGTGGTTACTGTAACTTGATGTAACCTGAGAAATGACATTCTGGGTTCTCCGTTTGTTTTGAATCCATTTTCGAAGGTCACATCAAAGCCATCAATTGCCTTTGGTCGACAACCTTGAAAACGGTTCTGATTTGTACGGAATGGTCGCCAAGTAAGTCATACTGTAGTCGGTGATTATCTAATTCCTGATTTAGCATGGATGAGATCCTCTCCGTCTCAGTCTACAAGGACATTGACGGCCTAACAGGCGCCAAAGCCACAAAGAAGCGCTCTGTATTCGATCCGGAACATCTGCGGTCACCCGAAGAGCGTATCACCTCCGCGCCTACTGTAGAAGTAGCACATGAGTCCGAGGATGAACGTCCCAAATTCATCGGAGGAGGAGGAGCTGATTCCGGCTCGGAAAGCTTTGAATCCGCCGCTGATGACGCGAATTTCCCCTCTGGAACGAGTCTATCCGGCTCGGGCAACATGCTGACCGCGATTGTCGAAGAGGACCACACACAGAGCCATCTCGCAGCCTCCAATCTTTTGAGGCCAACCGAGAAATACTGTAGCGGAAAGCGAGAACCGTTTCCGATGTCACTGTGAGCAGAGCAAAGCGTACGAGGAGGAGCAGGAGGGTCTCAGCGCGCCGCCGCTCATGACCGCAGGAAGCGAGACTGACGTCGTCCTCAACGACAGGCCAAGGTCACATTCCGACCTCGAGGCTTCGACCAGCATCGACTCGACGACCAGTTTGCCAGGAAACAACAACAACAACAACGAGAAGAATTCGTTCTTCAATCGTGGCTCACGGTATTCGCCTAACGTGGCGAGACGCAGTTTTGGTCGTCTTGGAAGGACGCTGAGGTAAGCTATGACGACATAGAGGGTGCAAAAAGGGTGCAAAAAGATCAGCTTTGATCCAAAAGTTCCAAATTGCCCCTCCCAGATCAAAAGACTACATGATTCGTCTGGACTCTTAATCGTTGAGATTGAAAAGTGCGATTTTCCCTAAAGATCAGTGCTAACCACGCGATTAAAAGGACAAATTTGGTGATATTGTACTAGAGAATTGGCGTTAAGCAGGGGTGATTCGTGACAATCGCAGGTAAACATGGTGTAGATCAGATAAGAGAGAGTTGAAATGAGATATAAAATAGCTACATACAGCAGATGACCATACTGCGAGCTTTTAGGGAGCTCGTTCAAGTAATAATCGGGATAATTTTGCTAAATTTCAATAGTGAAATTTTGATTTTAGGGTTGACCTAACTGACTTATAAACGCGCTTGTTCTCACGTTCCACGCAATGATTTTCGCGTTCAATTTCTAGAACTGTGATCGTTTATCGCAGATCACCTGCCATACATTGAAAAAATGCCATTTTACGACCGCATCAGCTGACTTTCCAACTTATCTCTATCCAATTTCAGTGCCCGAGCGAACAGCGTCAAAGGCTCCGTCGTCTCAGGAACCAAAACCGTCGTCAGTCATACGAAATCTGCTGCCGGTAAGCCTAAAACACCCTTTGATCTATCAAACGCTAAGATCCCATTTTAGGCCAAGTTCAGACCGGAATCCAATCAGGCGCTCGTGTAATCGCCTCCGCTCCAACAACATGGTCAAGATGGGCAGCGGTCTCCTCCAAGACGTCCAAGAGAAGCCCAGCCAGCTGATGGAGATGTGCGACTCGTTCTTCTCTCTCGAACGGTCGCTCTCCGAGCAGAGTCAATCGAACGCTACGCTCAAGCGAGAGCAGAGTCTCGCTACTCTCGAGAATCTCAAGCAGCGCACTCAGCAGGTCAGAGCGGAGAACCTGAAGATGCAGAAACAGTCAATGTTCCACTGTGCCACTTCTTCCGATGAAATGCCCGACCTTTTCAAGCCGATCAGCGAGATCATTACGCACAGTTCCGACTCCGATATGAACAACTCATCGCCGCCGGAACTACCGTACTACATGGCGGTTAGGCTCGATAAGTTTAAGAAGAAGTCTTTCAGCAAAGGTAAGCAAAGCGCGAACATGAGAACTTTACGAATAGAACGATTTACAGCTGCCTATCTTGATTTTTGTACAGGTAAAATGCTGTGAGTAGATGCTTAGGCTAATGCTCACGCTGTCTATAATCACCAATAGCCTAACTGCGCTTAATATCGCAACTGTTGTAACTCCGACTAATAGGTCATTTTCAGGCAAATACTCAGTCTCATCGACAAGCTCTTACACCAGTTACGACGACGAGTGCAAATTCGGAAATCGCAGAAAACGAGAATTCTGGTACGCGATTCCGCGAGCAAAGGCCGACGCAATCTATCACTTCCTGTTGCACTGGTCTCCAGACAAATACGGCCAGGACACGCTTACTAAGGAGGAATCAGAGGAGCAGAAGAAGCAAAAGCACAAGGGACAGAAGTCGTT
>MQUG01004356.1:0-18096 GCA_007213375.1 Steinernema feltiae | reverse complement strand
CTTCGGATTTTTCAGCCTCTCATTGATGTTTTCTTCAGCGATGATCCCGTTGCTACTCAACGCGTTTGGCCCATTTGCACTAGTTTCCTCTGTTGCTCTGTTTTCCGTATTAACCGCTTTCGCCCCCACTAAAGAAGCTCGTATTTCTATTCATTTTCAGCCCCTGAACTACTCGAGAATGGAAGCCGCAATCTTCAGCGATCATCCCGTTTGCTATTCAACACCGTGAAGCGATCGACTCTTCGCACAAAATCACCTTTGAGATGGCGAGAAACAACTCTGGTTAGTCCTGTTAGGCCATTCATTCATTGGCTACCGTAATCTATGCTTTAGCCGGTCGTCCTGTCAGAGTGCTCTGCGATGGCGTCTTTGATATGTTCCACCAGGGACATGCGAACGTCCTCAAACAGGCGAAGAACGCCTTTCCGAACGTTTATTTGATTGTTGGAATCAATTGCGACAAGGAGACTCACGCCCTGAAGGTCCTACGGTATTTGAAGAGCATGAGCGTGCCGAGACCATCGGCACTGTCGATATGTCGATGAAGTCTGCATTTGTCCTTTTAATGTTAGCTTGGAGTTTGTTAAAGAGATGAAGGTGAGCGTATACGCAAAATTTCAAGCCTTAATTGCGTTGTTCAGATTGACTTTGTGGCCCATGATGGCCTGCCTTATCCAGTGAAGAACCAGAAGCCGACATGTACCAGAAATTCCGCGATGCTGGGCATTTTTGTAGAAACGCAGCGCTGGGAAGGCGTCTCCACTACGGACGTCATCCATCGCATTCTTGTCGATGTGGACACCTACGTTCGGAGAAACGTTAGCAAAGGAAAAACCATAAAACAACGTCAAAGAAGCTAAATTAGTGAACTTTAAGTTTTAATTTCTGATAATTTATAATAACTCGTGTGCGGGATTAAATATCTGTGTTAGGTTATCTTAAGTTTTTGAAAATCAAGGCTAATTGTTGCGTTCAATTTATTACTTTTCCCGAAACAAGCAAACAGAGAATATTATTACGAATTTCATGCCTGAAAGTCGCCGCTTGTCGATTCGAGCGCTCAGGGCTTACGCACAATCCTTGGTTCCGCGTCGCACGTGGAACAACGTAGGTGGTGGCAGTCGGAGTTCTGCTCACAGGGGCTTCCGATCTCGTAGATGGCGTCGCCATCCATGTTTCCGCTGAAAATGCGTTCAAACAGGGACTCTGTAAAGGCTCCAGAGCGGCTTACGCGATACGGTAGTTGCAGACGACGAAAGTCATCGAATCGGGCGAATTGCACTGAGCGACGCCGCAGCCGAGTTCTGTCGTGGCGCCCCAGACCATCTGAATCACAGCGTTGTGGAGCTCCCCGAGCGTTGACTGACCTGAGTGTAGTGCCCGGTGCCCGCTCTGAAGACGTCGTCGGTTAGCAGGAACTGATCGCTGAACTGGCCGACTCCGATCTTCGCCAACTCGCCCCACCACGAGTTTGCGGCGTCCACAAGCGGCGCTGAAACGAGTTCTGCTACCGTAACCCCTCAGGAGAGTGTACCGTTTGAGTTCTGCTTGGGGTAGGTCGCGTAGATGTTCTCGCCGGCGTCGTTCGACGAATGCTTGAAGACGCACTTGTTCGCCCACGCCTGCGCCATCTTCTCGAGGTCGCAACTGTATTTGAGTTTGTAGATGTTCTGGCCGGAAGGCGCCATCGGCCTCCTCGCCACGAGCATTCAACGAACGGAGCTCGTTGTGGCGATTGGTGATCGCGTCGCGGTCCGCAGCCGACAACTTTTGCCCGTATTGGTGCATGTAAAGCTGGAGAGGAAGAGAGAGGCTGAAATGGAGTTGCAGGAACTGCTGTCGCAGGTGGAGACGCTCACCTCCGACGAGGAGAATCAATTGTAATGATGAGTGTATTGAGAATGGAGAAGTGATGCTTTGAATTCTGCCTTCAGCGCTTTTATAAGCGCCAAATGCGGCTCTTTTTCCATGATACCAGAAACTAGGTTGTTGAACTCATTTGCATTTTCAGAAACGTGGAAAGAATCGCTGGAAAAACAAAGGGATTAGAGCCGGCAAATGCGGTCGAATATGCAAAATTGACCGTATTTGGTGCATATAAAAGCTCTGAACTAAGAACTGAAAGCATCAATTCTCCATTCTCGATCCACTTATCATGCGATCGTCCCAATTGATTCTGCTCGTCGGAGGTGAGCGTCTCCGCGACTTCACTTCTGCAACTCCATTTCAGCCTCTCTCTTCCTCTCCGGCGTCCATGGCTTGAATTGCACCTTTTATGGTAATCATTTGACAGCTGCTGACCGCGACGCGATCACCAACCGCCACAACGAGCTCCGTTCGTCGAACGCGCGCGGCGAGGAGGCCGACGGACCGGACGGCGCGATGGCGCCTTCCGGCCAGAACATCTACAAGCTCAAATACAGTTGCGAGCTCGAGGAGATGGCGCAGCATTGGGCGAACAAGTGCGTCTTCAAGCATTCGACGAATGACGCCGGCGAGAACATTTTCGCGGGCTCCCCAAACCACAAGCAATCGGTATGCTGTACTGAGGGGATACGGTAGCAGAACTCGTTTAAGAGTCGCTTATGGATGCCGCAGACTCGTGGTGGAGCGAGTTGGCAGAGATCGGAGTCGGCCAGTTCAACGATGAGTTTCTCCTCACCGACGACGTCTTCAGCGCCGGCACCGGGCACTACACTCAGGTCAGTCATTGCTCGGGGAGCTCAAGAACGCCGTGATTCAGATGGTCTGGGGCGCAACGACTGAAATCGGCTGCGGCGTCGCTCAGTGCGATGAATTGAAAGTTGATGAAAGTGAAAGTAAGATGAATTTTGTCGTCTGCAACTATGAAAACCCGTAAGCCGCTTTGGAGCCTCTAGAGTCACTGTTTGAATGCAATTTTAGCGGAAACACGGATGGCTACCCCATCTACCAGATCGGAAGCCCATGTGAGCAGGACTCCGACTGCACCAGCTATTATGGCTCCAAGTGCGACGCGGACCTAGGTTTGTGCATGAAGCCTTGAGCGCTCAATCAACGAGCATATTAATATTCTGTTCTTTGTGGTCAGCAAAACTAATAAATTGAACTTTAATTGGTCTTAATTAATTAATTTGGTCTTTAATTCGTCTCCTGAAATTGTAGTGCTTCAGGAGCCTTTCTTTTTCTTCTTCCTTTCGTTGCAGGACGTGGATGTGGAGATATTTTCCGTCAACTGCACGTTTGAGTCAGGTCAAGAAACCGGTTGATAGGCGGGGAAGTCGCCACTTCCACTCGCAATGCCGCGCCCATGTTGCGCAATGTTATGTCATCTGTCGTGGTGTGGTTTGATTTTGCGCCGTCAGATGTCCAGCGATTCCCTCAATTGCCTTACATGCGTCCTTGATAGACCACTTTATTCTCCGTGTTAACGTTAAGTGAGCGTCAATTCGTGACATTCAGATCAGCTATTCTTCATCGATAACGCCATGCTTGCAACGACAGAAGCCCAGAAGAGTTATGCACAGCCTCGTCAGCCTCGAAGAATACCACACGCTGGCATCGCGCCCCAGAAATTTGACTATTTCCTCGTGCTTGACTTTGAAGCTACTTGCGATGATGCGCATCGTATTCCTGAACAGGTTCAATTTTTTCATTTCGAACACAATTGAGGCCATTTTCAGGAAATTATCGAATTCCCGGTGATCAAACTGAATTCGACGACTTTTGAAATGGAAGCGCGCTTTCACAAATACGTTCTTCCAGATGTGAATCCGCAGCTCACAGCATTCTGCACGAGCCTAACAGGCATTAAACAGGTTTCTTTCTGTTCTATTAGCTTAGCTGACGCAACGTACGTGTTAAGGATATGGTAGACAACAAACCAGGTTTTGAACAAACGATGAGGTCGTTCGATGAGTGGCTGCGCGAGCAACACTTGATCTCCGCAGAAGACGGGTCAAAAAATGATGTGAATTGGACGATTGTGACCTGTGGAGACTGGGATTTGAAGACGCAGCTGCGACAACAAGCTCTTCGACACAATTATCCCGTTCCGTGGTATTTCAAGAGTTGGATTAACATGAAAATCGCGTATTCGGAAGCGATTGGTGGTCGAGCGAAGGGATGATGAGCATGCTTCGTGCTTTGAAAATCACGCATCAGGTGAGCACGAAGCAGGACAACTTTGCGCCGGACTTGTTGGCGCCAAAATTTTAGCACCTGACAAACATTTTGTCTTCTTAGGCTGACTGCCTTAGTGTTTTAGCCTAGTTTTTTGGCTTATCAGGCTTCGTAGAGCAGCGTTCAGACGCGCTTGACCTGTCGCCAAACTAATCACATGCAGCAAATGGCCTTCAGAGTTTATGTTTTGTGCATTTCAGGGTCGTCACCACAGCGGAATCGACGACGTCATCAACATATGCGCGATCGTGAAAGCGATTGCCGAGACTGGATACGTATTTCGGACAACCGCTACAGAAAACGGAATGGTTAAAAAAGGCTCCAACTAACAAGTGAACGTTTGCAAGAGTAACTGTCAGATTGAAATGAAACTTGGCACACTGGTAGATCTTTGGATGAGCATGGAGCGTTCGGAATTGTAATGAGAAGCAATGAATAAATAACGTTGGGTTATTGTCAAAGTCAAATCGAACTACCGTTCATAAAGTTCGCACGTTCGAGCTCGCGCGTCGTCTCGACTTTCAACGGGAAATGCCGTTTTGCAACCTAACTCAGTTGCGCATGCGCTCGAGGGCTAATTTTAGCAAAATCTGTTCTAAAGAAGATGTTCGCAAGGCTTCGTTCTATCTTTTCGTGCTGATTTCGTGTGAATTGATGCAATAGCAGCCGAGAAACATCGATTTCGAGAATGACTGGTTTTTAGAGTGGTTTTGGTGCGCATTTTGGGATTTCTGTGCGTTTTCGAAGGTTGCTTGCTACAAAGTTGGTGTCACGATAACCAGTAGAAAATCTGCGATTTATTGACCGTTTTGTTCAACTTTCTGAGGTTCTGAAGCGGCCGAAGCAGTTGCAAAAATTGGCTTCAAACAATAAGCAAATTTTCCGAAAATTCAGAAAGCAATACTAACCGATCACATGATAGCATCTGTTTTGTTCCGTATGTGGCGGTGTATACGGTATCTACCGTACCTGTCGAATTAGGAGCCAAGCGACGCGATGCGGCTCCCAGAACGCACTGGATGCGAGCTCACACATCGCTATGGTAATTCTATATATGTGGGGCTCGTCCCCGAAATGTCATGTTGTGCAATCCCGAAATACGGTTGTTCTCTGCTACGGTCATCCCTTCTCCCGGCTCACATCGATACGGTAAGAACTCATCCGATACACATATAACGCGCAGATTTCAAGTTCAAATCAACGAATGATGGATCACGGAACGCGAATTGCAAACTACTTTTACGAGGAGGCATTGAAGATCAGAATGCGGGAGCAACTTAATAGAGATGTCCTGTTAAGTTTGCTCGAGAGCAGCCTTGAGTTACTGGGTTCTTGTGCGGAATACGCCGCGCACTTGATGGCCACTTCTAATGACTTTGCCCTGCTTCCCAACGAGATCATCAACGACATCGTTGTAGACGCTTCCGAAATTGAAACCGATCTTGAACCGCTCTTACAAATCGAAGGTCCCTGGAATCAATTCGTTCACAATATAGCTCAATCACCACTCTGTGCTCATTTGCAGCAATTCCAAATTTCTCAAAGCCTTCAATTACATTGAAATGAGCCCTGCAGAAGCTCAAATTCGCGGTATTTCCTACGCTTCTATCAACAAAAAAGCAGACTTTGAGCAGCTGATTGCTGTAGCTCCGAATTTCTACAATAGGATTGAATTCGAGAACGTTCCAGACATCCCTAACAACCTGTTGTTGCTTCTCGGAAATCGATTTTCAAGCATCACATGGAATCAAACGAGAGATGTGATTGGTCAAGATGGGAAACCAGTTGTGGATACCTTGAAGCCGAAGTTGTCGACTTTCTGAAGCGTCAACTGCGGTCGAAGCACTTGCGAGAACTGGATGTCGCGGCAGATGGCTTCATACAAGGCGAATTGGACAATCTTCTGGTGGATTTTGTGAAAAGACCCTCTTTTCAACTTCTTGAGTTACACGGAGCGTATGGAAGCGTACCTGCTGCCGTTCGACTGCGATAACTAAAGCGTACGAGAACTGGAATTCAAAAACGTACTTTGAAGTCGACCAACAGCAGATTTGCGGTTCATTTCAGAAGAAACCTACATCAAACTTCAGGATACACTTTGCTGGCTGTGCAGGAACGAACGAAATATTTAAGGCGACAAGAAGTCACGCGTTTTTGAAGTCGGCGAAAATGGAAATTTTTGCATACGAAGCTCTGGGAAGAGTGTCATATTTACGTGTGAAGTTTTCTGGAATGAAAGTGCGAGATTCCGATCCTGACGTTTAGTAAGACAGCGTTTTTTGCGACGTTTGTATGTTGGGTACAAATAACATTGTAGTTAATAAATTTAAATTATTCAGCATAATTAAGCTAAATTGTCTCGTCAGTCCACAATGAGGAGATCGATAAAGCGGGAAAATTCACAAAGCGCAACCGCATGTTTGTGTCATTGACCAAGCCGAGTGTTTGAACTGAGCAATTGTTTCAATTGATTTGAGTTGAATTGAGTTGTTTCAATCTTTGGATGAGCGAGAACAGTTTGGAATTGGAATGAGAAGCAATCAATAAGTGACGTTGGGTTACGGTAGTGATCAGCGGAGAAAGTGAGCAAACAGAATACATACTACAACAAGTGTGTGATGCAGAGCGCAGAGGTAGCATGTCGACTACTATTTTGGCTGGTGGGTTCCATTCCGGCCTGCTTGTTTTGCTAAAAACGAATGATAGGGGAACAGCAAAAAAGGACCCAAAGCCAAATTGCCCAAAAATGGGACTTGAAGTCATAAAACACATCTTAAGCGCAGAATCCCTTCATGTCGCTTTACGTATCTCAACTCAAACAGTTGAGCAGTGCAGCCCATTTTGTAGCTGACTTAATCTAAAAGCCAAAATATTTGCTTATCAGGCACTCTAGCACTCCCAAGCCTTGCTGTCAGCTCGCAGTACTATAAAACTGTCCAGCTGAAATTATCGCAATTGCTTTTTTAACCTTAATACAACTATATTAACTTTGCTTGACCAAACCATTTTCAAACCAATTTTTTAAGTTCACGTTATTTTGTTGTCATGTAAATTTCAAAAAAAAGTTCTGTTTTACATGACTTTTGGGTCTTTCTTCATTAATTAAGGCGATGAAAGAGCGTAGGAGAAGGTGCGCGCAAAAGCAATGCTTTAAACTTGTACTAAAAAGTAGAACAGCAATTTATTTACCAACAAAATTCAAAGATAATTACAAATAACCGTTTCAAACCCATTTTAAGGCCTTAGACTCTCAATCGGTTTACATTGGCCAAATATGACAAATAGCTGCAAATAGAACGGACAACACAGATCGGTTTTTTAAGTTCTTTCTTCCATCGCTAAAAACTGTTCCTGTGCTGAGAACTTCACTTTGACAAATCCCGAACTGCGCCTAGCCGTTTCAACAGTAACAAAACTCCATCCTCTCGTTTCCATTGGCGGATTCCTTTCTCTGGCATTCGAATCTGCAAATCTGTCTTGAATTTTACAAACTCTTTAAATTCAAACTCTAAGAAAAAATCGCAGTTGACCTCGATCTGCGCCCCAAGAGGCTTCTCAAAGAGCTGCTCAAAGAATGTCCAGCTGAATTTGAATGTCGGTTCTTCAACCACCAGACGCGTGAACGATCCTGTCAGCGCAAACGCAGAAAATACGGGTTGCATAGAGACAGGAAGATCGCTATCCAAAAGCTGAACGTCTGTCAGAATGTCCTACTTTACGACATAGTCAAATAAATTGTGAAATGATCCGGAAGGCCCGAAGATCAGCAGTGAACGGAAGGAGAACGAATGACGATAGAAAGAGAGCAGTTGGTGCAGATCGTCTTCGGCAAACTCGCGAACGAATGTAAGATCCATCGAGGACCGTGACAAGTAGGGAACTGAAAACTCGACAATTCGCAGAATTTCCTCGTACGACGAGCGGTAGTCTACTGCATGAAGGACATGGAAACAGACAGATTTGATGTAGACACACTTTCGGTTGATCTTCTGAAGCTCGCCAAAGGTTTTGCAGGGGCCTTCGATCGTCACTGTTTCCCTTGGTTGCAAATTCTGGTCCCGATTATTGCTACGTTTTTCGCTTCCTGATCGACAGCAGCTTGCCAAATAGAGCTATCGAGACGCAGCTCGATGGCAGGCAGACCTCTCAGGGCAGCGATCACAGACTCGCAGAATTCGAAAGGTAGGTCGTCCATTGTTTGACTGAATGCAGCACAGCACGAGAACCTTTTAT
Source organism: Steinernema feltiae (assembly GCA_007213375.1). NCBI lineage: Eukaryota > Metazoa > Nematoda > Chromadorea > Rhabditida > Steinernematidae > Steinernema > Steinernema feltiae. Next base: position 9,702 of record MQUG01004356.1, on the reverse strand, counting down.
GCTGTTTGTAGGATTCACACTTTGCGCCTCACACGTGCATCAATGTGAGACTGATGTTGAACTAGCGCATAGTCTCAACGAGTGCGAAGAAATTGAAATTGTCTTCGTACGGACATATGAACATGCGACATTTTGTATTTTTTCTAATGCGGAAAGAACGATTGCGGAAAGATTTCTTTCAAATACGTGCAAATTATGCAAAAGCAGCCGAGAACCATCTTTTCAAAAGTGTCGTTTGTTTAGGTGAGTTCAGGAGCAAAATTTTTGTGTTTTTGTGCGTTCTTAAAGGTTTTTTGATGTGTAGTTGGTGACATTGTAGCCAGCGAATTCGTTCGGCGGCCTGCGGGAGCTGTGGACGACGGGAAAAATAGAATAGACGTAGTGCAGAGACGAGAAGAGATGATGAGGCAAAAGATAGAGGAACAAAACGTTTCCAACGCCCTTTATTACCAAAGATACATTACAATGTTACACCGAGATTATATAGGCACATTACAGCACATTAAAATTCCATTAGAAACCCTTCTTCGATTTAATAATCCATTAACCCCTTTTCTCGTTTGAAGCAAAGGCACGTCTCGCCCCCGCTCGTGGCGACACTCCCGGAGGCGACGTCACTCTTCTGGAAGAATCTCGTCAACGAGATAGTCGTAGTGGATTTGTTGCAGGTCGAGGAGTTCAACCTCTTCGTCTTTGATGAGTTGGAGGACGCGGCAATCGATGAGGTAGTAGTATTGCAGCCCATGCGTCCATTTCGCAAGAATCTCCCGTCGAACATGGCGGAAAATCATTCGAAGATTTTCGAAGGACTCCTCAAACGCCCTCTTCCATTCTCTCAAACGTCCCAGTTTCTGTGCGGGTCGCATAACCATTTGAAGGAATTTTTCCTTTAGGTTGGGGGTATCATTTCCGATTTGGATTTGATGAAATTTTCAACCATTTCGGTGTACTCGTTGAACAAAGTGGTGGCACGAAGGAGCAGCGAGTCGTCGTCGATCGCATGAAGGTCCGAGGTCATTTTTGGCATGGTGGGTACGGGTTGGAGAGGGATATTGGCTATGAGCGGACTGGTTGGGGAATGGTTGGTGGGGAATGGGGGTGCTGAGTGTTGAGGCGCTTCTCTTTTATGCTGACAATTGAAAGTCTATTAAGATTCCAGATGTGTTTCGGGAATTGTGGTGAATGAAGTGAAAGCATTAAAGAAAGAGCAAATCGACGGATGGGCGATGGAGTTTTCAGTTTGAATTTTTAAGAGAATTGATCCCGCGATTAAATTGTGATTCAATCGTTAATCTATTTTGATTAACTGATTGACCCTCCGCTAAGAGAAAGTCATGAGAGTTGGTTTTATGCAAGATGACCGGTCACCCATGAGAATAGCACAACGATAATATTAACCACGTTTGAGAGAATGTGGGAAAGAGAAGCTAATCCGTAGCCAGCCCATTCCACAGAGAACGAGAGAAATATTACTTTTTTTCTCTACAGTTCTCCAATGTTGGTCTATTTACAATATCAGGTGAATCATCTATATAACGAGAAAAACTACTTTTAATTCCATTAGGAGTGAATATTAACTAGAAAGGAAAGGTCGCCTTCCATGGCGCGCCCATGGATTACGAAATCATCGCATCGTGGCAAGCATTGCAAACGTTTTCTCAAGGACAAATTTTGCTAAATTGTACCCGTAATGGTTCACTGATGGTTCACTGAGTGGCATTGTTCGTTGAAAACGCTGCTTTCGGTTCAGGCGAGACGGCACACGAGCTCTCACGTGCGAACATTTGATTTTATGTCGGCTTCCTTTCAAAATGTCTCCAATTTTTGGATTTTTCCCAAACTCAGAAAGCAATGCTAACCGATCACGAGAGCATTTGTTTTGTTCTATATAAACCGCACATTTCAAATTCAAGATCAACGAATGATGGATCACGGAACGCGAATTGCAAACTACTTCTACGACCTTCTTTTCGACTTCTTCAGTTAAAGAGGGGAGCGTATGAACAATATCTGCTGCCGTCCGATGCGATAACAACCGCGTACGAGAACTGGAATTCAAAAACGTACTTTGAAGTTCGCCAACAGCAGATTTGCGGTTCAATTTCTGAAGAAACGTTCACCAAACTTCAGGAACACTTTGATATAAAATGTATCGTGAAAGGAGCGTTCCGGAAGCTCGAGTGGACAAGAAGTCACGCGTCTCTAAAGTCGGCAAAAATGGAATTTTTCGCATACGTTGGTCAAACAAAAATGCCACGTTTAAGTGTGATGTTTTCTGGAATGAACGTGAGAGAATCCGATCCTGACGTTTAGGTGGGTTGTAATTTTGCAACTTTTGTATGTTCGGTAAAAATAGAGTTAATAAATAAAAATTTATCCTGCACATCGCTTTTCAAGTCTGTCTTGAAAATTTGAAAAGTCAATTGCGGTGAAAAGTCAACTCAACCTTGGAGCATCTTTCATTGCATTGTTCCGTTCCTGTTCGCGTTCACGGTCAGCGCGTTCACGATCTCGCTTGGTGCGCTCTTGATCTCGCTCGGCGCGTTCCTGTTGCTGCTGCATGCGTTTTCTTAAAGCAAAAAAAATGCCGTTGCTCTCCTAGACGCCATTGTTGCTCCTCTTGATGCCACCTCTCGCCGTACACCAAAATTTCAAAAATTCAAAAACTTCAAATATTACCGCGTTTCCTCTCGTCTTCTCTTTCCGCGATACAATGATGTCTGTGCAGACATCATTGTATCGCTAATCGCGAACGTCTGTAACTTCGCGTTTTGGATTACAATCGTCGCTGCAACTACAATATCCCGTAGAGCCTGTACAAGTGCCTTTCCAAAGTTTCAACGCATTTTGAGCGGAAACACGGATGGCTACCCCATCTACCAGATCGGAAGCCCCTGTGAGCAGGACTCTGACTGCACCAGCTATTATGGTTCCAAGTGCGACGCGGACCTAGGATTGTGCGTGAAGCCTTGAGCGCTCAATCAACGAGCATATTAATATTCTGTGCTTTGTGGTCAGCAAAACTAATAAATCGAACTTTAATTGGTCTTAATTAATTAATTTGGTCTTTAATTCGTCTCCTGAAATTGTAGTGCTTCAGCAGCACTTCTTTTTCATCTTCCTTTCGTTGCAGGACTTGGATGCGGAGATATATTCTGTCAACTGCACGTTTGAGTCAGGTCAAGAAACTGGTTGATAGGCGGGGAAGTCGACCACCTCCACTCGCAATGCCGCGCCCATGTTGCGCAATGTTATGTCGTCTGTCGTGGTGTGGTTTGATTTTGCGCCGTCAGATGTCCAGGGATGGCCTCAATTGCCTTACGTCTTTGATAGACCACTTTATTCCGTGTTAACGTTTAGTGAGCGTAAATTCGTGACATTCAGATCAGCTATTCTTCAGCGATAACGCCATGCGTTCAACGACAGAAACCCAAAAGAGTTATGCACAGCCTCGTCAGCCTCGAAGTATACCACACGCTGGCATCGCGCCCCAGAAATTTGACTATTTCCTCGTGCTTGACTTTGAAGCTACTTGCGATAAGGGTAATCGCATTCCTGAACAGGTTCAATTTCTTCATTTCGGACACATTTGAGCCCATTTTCAGGAAATTATCGAATTCCCAGTGATCAAACTGAATTCGACCACTTTTGAAATGGAAGCGCGCTTTCACAAATACGTTCTTCCAGATGTGAATCCGCAGCTCACAGCATTCTGCACGAGCCTAACGGGTATTAAACAGGTTTCTTCCTGTTCTACTAGCTTAGCTGACGCAACTTACGTGTTCAGGATATGGTAGACAACAAACCAGGTTTTGAACAAACCATGAGGTCGTTCGATGACTGGCTGCGCGAGCAACACTTGATCTCCGCAGAGGACGGGTCAAAAAATGAAGTGAACTGGACGGTTGTGACCTGTGGAGACTGGGATTTGAAGACGCAGCTGAGACAACAAGCTCTTCGACACAATTATCCCGTTCCGTGGTATTTCAAGAGTTGGATTAACGTAAAATCGCGTATTCGGAAGCGATTGGTGGTCGAGCCAAAGGGATGATGAGCATGCTTCGTGCTTTGAAAATCACGCATCAGGTGAGCAAGAAGCAGGACAACTTGGCGCCGGACATGTTGGCGCCAAAATTTTAGTATCTGACAAACATTTTGTCATCTTAGGCTGACTGTCTTAGTGTTTTAGCCTAGTTTTTTGGCTTATCAGGCTTCGTAGAGCAGCGTTCAGACGCGCTTGACCTGTCGCCAAACTAATCACATGCAGCAAATGGCCTTCAGAGTTTATGTTTTGTGCATTTCAGGGTCGTCACCACAGCGGAATCGATGACGTCATCAACATATGCGCGATCATGAAAGCGATTGCCGCGACGGGATACGTATTTCGGACAACCGCTACAGAAAACGGAAAGGTTAAAAAGGCTCCAACTAACAAGTGAACGTTTGCAAGAGTAACTGTCAGATTGAAATGAAGCTTGGCACACTGGTAGAACTTTGGATGAGCATGGAGCGTTCGGAATTGTAATGAGAAGCAATCAATAAATAACGTTGGGTTATTGTCAAAGTCAAATCGAACTACCGTTCATAAAGTTCGCACGTTCGAGCTCGCGCGTCGTCTCGGCTGCACCGAATGTAGACAGCGCAGCGCGGTCTGGTTTCAACGGGAAATGCCACTTTGCAACCTTACTCAGTTGCGCATGCGCTCGAGGGCTAATTTTTAGCAAAATCTGTTCTAAAGAAGATGTTCGCAAGGCTTCGTTCTATCTTTTCGTGCTGATTTCGTGTGAATTGATGCAATAACAGCCGAGAAACATCGATTTCGAGAATGACTGGTTTTTAGAGTGGTTTTGGTGCGCATTTTGGGATTTCTGTGCGTTTTCGAAGGTTGCTTTTTTTTCCACTGGTTATCGTGACACCTACAAAGTTGGTGTCACGATAACCAGTGGAAAATCTGCCATTTGTTGACCGCTTTTTTCGACAAGCTCTTGTTATCGACTTTCTAAGTTTCTGAAGCGGCCGAAGCAGTTGCAAAAATTGGCTTCAAACAATGCGCAAATTTTCTGAAAATTCAGAAAGCAATACTAACCGATCATGATAGCATCTGTTTTGTTCCGTATGTGGCGGTGTATACGGTATCTACCGTACCTGTCGAATTAGGAGCCAAGCGACGCGATGCGGCTCCCACAACGCATTGGATGCGAGCTCACACATCGCTATGGTAATTCTATATATGTGGGGCTCATCCCCGAAATGTCATGTTGTGCAATCCCGAAAAACGGTTGTTCTCTGCTACGGTCATCCCTTCTCCCGGCTCACATCGATACGGTAAGAACTCATCCGATACACATATAACGCGCAGATTTCAAGTTCAAATCAACGAATGATGGATCACGGAACGCGAATTGCAAACTACTTTTACGAGGAGGCATTGAAGATCAGAATGCGGGAGCAACTTAATAGGGATGTCCTGTTAAGTTTGCTCGAGAGTAGTCTTGAGTTACTGGGTTCTTGTGCGGAATACTCCGCGCAGTTGATGGCCACTTCTAATGACTTTGCGCATCTTCCCAACGAGATCATCAACGACATCCTTGTAGACGCTTCCGAAATTGAAACCGATCTTGAACCGCTCTTACAAATCGAAGGTCCCTGGAATCAATTCGTTCACAATATGCTCAATCACCATTCTGTGCTCATTTACAGCAATTCCGAATTTTTCAAAGCCTTCAATTACATTGAAATGAGCCCTGCAGAAGCTCAAATTCGCGGTATTTCCTACGCTTCTATCAACAAAAAAGCAGACTTTAAGCAGCTGATTGCTGTAGCTCCGAATTTCTACAATAGGATTGAATTCGAGAACGTTCCAGACATCCCTAACAACCTGTTGTTGCTTCTCGGAAATCGATTTTCAAGCGTCACATGGAATCAAACAACAGATGTGATTGATCGAGATGGGAAACAAGCTGTGGATAACTTGAAGCCCGAAGTTGTCGACTTTCTGAAGCGTCAATTGCGGTCGAAGCACTTGCAAAAACTGGATGTCGCGGCAGATGGCTTCATACAAGGCGAATTGGACAAACTTCTGGTGGATTTTGTGAGAAGACCCTCTTTTCAACTTCTTGAGTTACACGGAGCGTATGAACCGTATCTGCTGCCGTCCGATGCGATAACAAACGCGTACGAGAACTGGAATTCAAAAACGTACTTTGAAGTTAGCCAACAGCAGATTTCCGGTTTAATTTCAGAAGAAACCTACATCAAACTTCAAGATTACTTTGCTGGCTGTGCAGGAACGAACCAAATATTTAAGGCGACAAGAAGTCACGCGTTTTTGAAGTCGGCGAAAATGGAAATTTTTGTTTACGAAGCTCTGGGAAGAGTGTCATATTTACGTGTGAAGTTTTCTGGAATGAAAGTGCGAGATTCCGATCCTGACGTTTAGTAAGACAGCGTTTTTTGCGACGTTTGTATGTTGGGTACAAATAACATTGTAGTTAATAAATTAAATTATTCAGCATAATTAAGCTAAATTGTCTCGTCAGTCCACAATGAGGAGATCGATAAAGCGGGAAAATTAACAAAGCGCATCCGCATGTTTCTGTCATTGGCCAAGCCGAATGTGTGAGCTGAGCAATTGTTTCAATTAAGTTGAGTTGAGTTGTTTCAATCTTTGGATGAGCGTGAAGAGTTTGGAATTGGAATGAGAGACAATCTATAAGTGACGTTGGGTTACGGTAGTGATCAGCGGAGAAAGTGAGCAAACAGAATACATACTACAACACAAGTGTGTGATTGAGCGCAGAGCGCAGAGGTTGCATTGTTTTGCTAAAAACGAATGATAGGGGAACAGCAAAAAAGGACCCAAAGCTAAAGTGCCCAAAAATGGGACTTGAAGTCATAAAACACATCTTAAGCGCAGGATCCCTTCATTCGCTTTACGTATCTCAACTCAAAAGTTGAGCAGTGCAGCCTATTTCGTAGCTGACTTAATTTAAAAGCCTAAAATATTTGCTTATCAGTGGCGACACTCCGGCAAGGAGCAAGGAAGCAAAAATTGGCTTCAAACAATGCGCAAATTTTCTGAAAATTCAGAAAGCAATACTAACCGATCACATGATAGCATCTGTTTTGTTCCGTATGTGGCGGTGTAGGATATCAGGTATACGGTATCTACCGTACCTGTTGCGTCAGGATCCCAGCGAAGCGATACGACTCCCACAGCGCATTGGATGCGACCTCACACATCGCTATGGTAATTCTATACATGTGGGGCTCGTCCCCGAAATGTCATGTTGTGCAATCCCGAAAAACGGTTGTTCGTTTGTTTTCTACTACGGTCATCCCTTCTCCCGGCGCGCATCGATACGACAAGAACTCATCCGCTATAACGCGCAGATTTTAAGTTCAAATCAACTCATTATGGATCTCGGAACGCGCATTGGAAACTACTTCACCGAAGAGAGGCAGAATATCAGATTGCGGGAGCGACTTAATAGAGATGTGCTGTTAAGTTTGCTCGAGAGCAGCCTTGAGTTACTGGGTTCTTGTGCAGAATACGCCGCGCACTTGATTGCCACTTCTAATGACTTTGCGCATCTTCCCAACGAGATCATCAACGACATCCTTGTAGACGCTGCCGATAATGAAAATGTACCCAACCTCAAACACGATCTTCAATCGCTCTTACAAATTGAAGGTCCCTGGAATCAGTTCGTCCACAATATGCTCAATCACCACTCTGTGCTCATTTACAGCAGTTACAAATTTCGCAAAGCCTTCAATCAGAGAGAAATGAGCTGTGCAGAAGCTCAAAATCACAGCATTTCTCGAGCTTATATCTACAAAAACGCAGACTTTAAGCAGCTGATTGCAGTAGCTCCGAATTTCTACAATACAATTGAATTCCAGAACGTTCCAGAGATCCCTAACAATCTATTGTTGAGTCTCGGAAATCGATTTGCAAGCATCAAATGGAATCAAACGACAGTTGTGATTGGCCAAGATGGGAAACTAGTTGAAGGCAACATGAAGCCCGAAGTTGTCGACTTTCTGAAGCGTCAGTTGCGGTCGAAGCACCTGCGAGAACTGAAAATTGCGGCAGATGGCTTCAAACAAGGCGAATTGGACAATCTTCTGGTGGATTTTGTCAAAAGACCCTCTTTTCAACGTCTTGAATTAACCAGGGAAGCATGTGGAAACTACCTTCTGCCGTTCGATTTGATAACTAAAGCGTACGAGAACTGGAATTCAAAAACGTACTTTGAAGTTAAACAACAGGAGATTTCCGGTTTAATTTCCGAAGAAACCTTCATCAAACTTCGGGAACACTTTGCTAGCTGTGCAGGAGCGAAACACACATTCAATGCGACAAGAAGTCACGCTTCTTTGAAGTCGGCGAAAATGGAAATTTACGCATACGTAGCTCTGGGAAGAGTTCCATTTTTACGTGTAACGTTTTCTGGAATGAACGTGAGAGTATCCGATCCTGACGTTCAGTAACTTAGTAACAGTGCTTTGGGTACAAATAACATTGTAGTTAATAAATTTAATTATATAGCAAAATTAACCTAAATTGTCTCGTCAGTCCACAATGAAGAGATTGATAAATGCGCTTAAAGCGGGAAAATTCACGCTGCTAACTTAAAGCGCAACCGCATGTTTGTGTCATTGGCCAAGCCGAATGTGTGAGCTGAGCAATTTTTTGAATTGAGTTGAGTTGAATTGAGTTGTTTCAATCTTTGGATGAGCGAGAACAGTTCGGAATTGGAATGAGAAGCAATCAATAAGTGACGTTGGGTTACGGTAGTGGTCAACGGAGAAAGTGAGCAAACAGAATACATACTACAACACAAGTGTGTGATGCAGAGCGCAGAGGTAGCATGTTCGACTACTATTTTGGCTGGTGGGTTCCATTCCTGCCTGATTGTTTTGCTAAAAACGAATGATAGGGGAACAGCAAAAAAGGACCCAAAGCTAAAGTGCCCAAAAATGGGACTTGAAGTCATAAAACACATCTTAAGCGCAGAATCCCTTCATGTCGCTTTACGTATCTCAACTCAAACGTTGAGCAGTGCAGCCCATTTCGTAGCTGACTTAATCTAAAAGCCAAAATATTTGCTTATCAGGCACTCTAGCACTCCAAGCCTTGCTGTCACCTCGCAGTACTATAAAACTGTCCAGCTGAAATTATCGGAAATTGCTTTTTTAACCCTAATACAACTATATTAACCTTGCTTGACCAAACCAATTTTCAAACCAATTTTTTAAGTTCACGTTATTTTGTTGTCATGTAAATTTAAAAAAAAAGTTCTGTTTTACATGACTTTTGGGTCTTTCTTCCATTAATTAAGGCGATGAAAGAGCGTAGGAGAAGGTGCGCGCAAAAGCAATGCCTTCAACTTGTACTAAAGAGTAGAACAGCAATTTATTTACCACACAAATTTAAGATAATTACAAATAACCGTTTCAAACCCATTTTGGGCCTCAGACTCTCAATCGGTTTACATTGGCCAAATATGCAAATAGCTGCAAATAGAACGGACAACCCAGATCGGTTTTTTAAGTTCTTTCTTCCATCGCTAAAAAACTGTTTCTGTGCTGAGAACTTCACTTTGACAAATCCCGAACCGCGTCTAGCCGTTTCAACAGTAACAAAACTCCATCCTTCTCGTTTCCATTGGGCGGATTCCTTTCTCTGGCATTGTA